>CM076576.1:264950154-265146516 GCA_034641835.2 Pinus albicaulis | reverse complement strand
AATGGGTATTATATTAAAATGATATTTGAAGACATGATATTAAAATGATATTTGAAGACATAATTGTGCTTATTAACTAGAATTTTGGTCAGATATTTTCATTTGGTAAGAACATGAGCAGTCTAAAATTTTTATAAAATCCATCGAGAATTGACTACTATTTGTTCATCGTCATTTCCTAACAATTGCAATCCATCCAGATGACTCTTTTAAACCCTTGATTGATTTCATGCTTATGAGGATTCTCATTAATGTGAACCAAAGGTTTTGGAACCTCTTGCAATCCAACCACTGCGATGTCTGCTTCAGCAGTCTCCATGGAATGCTTCTGTGGAATAGCTTGACTACTTTCATCCAAAAATGAACTGAACATTCCTTGCATTTGATTCTTTAAAAAAGCATCGTGACAAGCACCTACAAAATTCTTCCTTGGTTTAGATTTCTCTGATAATCGAACAAGCATTTTTTCCATTTCCTCCACAGAAAATTCTCAATATTTCACTAAATTTTATTCTTTGCAGGCATACAACGACAATCTTTGCAAATGCACTGTTGCGGCACCTTCATCTAGGGCATATGTAGCATGCATTCTTACATCATTCTCACTGGTTTCCTCTAGTGACAAATCCAAAACTATTCTCTTTTCCACCAACACACTGCTTTTCACAATGCCTTTGCAGGGTAAGAAATATAAAACTCCTTGCTTTTCCACCAAAGCAACATTTTCCTATAACGGCCCTGTGTTATGCTTCCCTGCATTATCTATGTGAATTTCTCCAACTAACAACTTTAAATTCCACTGGATTTTTACACATCCAAAAACAACATAAATTGAACAAGCTGCCTCTTTTACTGCATTCTTACAATCAACCTGTGTTGCATGCATCTCTACATCACTTTCATCATTTACATCAATCACCAACTCCAACCTACCGTGCACCATTTACAAATGCAATATCTTCATGTGTAGTTACTCTAGCACATTCACTTCTTTGATCTATAAAGGAATTTAAATCTCCTGTCATTTGTCGTATGAAAATTCTTGAGGGACTCCTCTTTGAGATGCTTCACTACAGAGCCTGACATCCAATGGCTTTCTCTCTATCCCAAAGCATCCATCACTTCATAAGAGGATCCATTCACAGTGTTAATCTCTCATGCCTCCTCAATTGATCTATCCCTCTTTCTTGAAAACTCACACATTTCACCTTCTGCGTTATCACTTGCGTCTATATTATTAACAGAACCTACAAAGGTGCAATGCCATCCACTTCTTGGTCTGGAACTCCTTCCAATTTGGCAGGTAAATGATCATGCCGAGAAGGCTCCTTGGCATGCATTGCTGTCTGATCTTCCTTGCTTACATCAAATATCAAATCTGGTATTTCCTCGATGTTTTCGAGAAGAGCATCTTCCAGTGGAACAATCGAACATGTCTGATTTCTCTCATCTAACAAAGATTCTGGCATCCCTTTCATTGTCGCTCTTGCAATAGCCTCCTTGCCACTTGGCACCTTTTACTAAGACTCCAGTTAATTCCTCCACGACATCACAATCCCCATTAGACTCAATGAATTGTTCCTCCACATTTTCTTTCTTATTTTCATCTAATAAAGAACCCAACATCCCTTGAATCTGTTTGTGTTTAAAATCAATTCTCACCAGATGAGAAGATACATCCAGGGTGGCATTGTCCAAAAAAATTTCAATCCTTATAAATGGAGATGAATATTCTCCTTGACCAAAGGCGTTGCTTACTTCCTGCTGAGATTGAACAAGAGAATCAAAATCTCTCCTTCCAGGGGGCATTACTTTGTGCTTTGAACTTGAAGTTTGCATCTTTTCCTTTCTCTTATATCCCGAGACTCCAAAAACTTGTTGCAGCCCATCCTTTCTATCTCCTCTGCCCACTGAAATTTCAAAAGCACTTCATCCTCGCCCTTATATGCTCCTTCAGTTTGAAATCCAAAATCATCATTTCCACTATTCTCGTTTTCCATATTTACTTATGTTGAATTTGTATTTTTTGCTAGGTTATGAGTATATTGTTTGAAATTATTCACTTTAGAACAGAGACCAATCATAAGAATATTATTATTTTGTGCAAGCCTGCAATCCATGACTGAGGAGGAATTGACAGCAAACAATAAACCACATTGCCCAGAGGCATTCAACAAAATTGGTAGATCTTTGGTGTTTTTTCTCAAATTCATCCCTAAATGTTTAGACGCTGGTTGATTCTTCTTACCTGTATTTTCAAACCCATATCCCAAAATATATAGCCATCTAGAAGGTAATTACTCTTTGAGCCCTTTGAAAATACACCACATAATAATCTCTGCCCAATTGTTTGAGCTGCTTATCAACTCACCAATGTCTAGTCCAAACAAGTTTCCTTAAATGATCTAATTAATTTCCTCTTTTCAAATAGAGTTTAGAAGCATTTGCATAGATTCTGGAGTTGTTGCTTCTGAAAATACATTTAAAGGTCTTGAATTGCTTGATTTATATGTATTTACACCATTTGAACTGAAAGTTATATTGTGCAAAGTTGTTTCAAGCTCAAAAGTATTATCCTGCCTATAGAAGCCTGAACCCCAATAATCCTCGCAGTGGCCACTTTCACCAAGTAGAATATGTGCTTCATCAACATCATCAAACCTCAAACCTCAATTGCACTTCCAAATTTTTCTCTATAACAATATTTGTGAGTCCTGCTTGCCGGACACCAGTTACAAACTTTCTTTCACTTGAAAATTCACAGCAATTGAATTTAAATTAGCCTCAAACTTTCTTTCGCTTGATTATTTCTTTATACAATCTCCCCACTTCTCTTATCCATGTTCCGGCGTTCCTTTGCACCTTTTGGTGCAATTGCTAGTTATAAGAATATTTAAGATTATGGATCTATCGATCTGAGATGGATATTGCAATATAAATCTGAAGGATTCATGAGATTAATTCATGTTTGATCAGATTTTTTTAATGATAAATGTTATCTTGTAGGAAAATTTCAAAATTTTAAGTCATATTAATTTAGTACATTGATGCAAATTCATACGTTGATACAATGGTGCAAATGCATGGATTTAGTTTTTGAATGATATATGATGGTTTAATAGGAGGATAGGACACTCGCACCCACCATTATAATCTTAAGATTGAAGATTCTCATGAAAACCAGTCAAAGGAAGGAGCAACGGGCAGGTTAACCTTAAACATATGTAAAGCCATCCTTATTTTCACTAGGTGCAGAGACGTTTTGTTACAAGGTGGACTAGCTGTCATATTCATCAATTTTGATTTTCTTGTAAGATGTCTCATTTCTGCAGTGGAATAGGTTTTGCTTGATGTTCTATGCATTCTTTATGGTTTATGTCAATGCAGGTGATCAAATCACTAAGGGCGACTAGGGATGATCGGGGGCTTAGCATGTCAAATTTGGAGTAAATTCACAGAGGTAAAGTGCCAGCAACATTGACGGGGACAATAAGGTGCAAAAATAATGGAGCAAGAGACAATAAGTCAGATCGCAATTGTGTTATGGACCCATTCTGCTTTCTAAGCAAGACAGGGAGGATTGGCATTAAATTTGTGCAGTTGATTGATTTCCCATCAACCCATGATATATGCTGGCACTAATTTGGAGGGGATGATTTGGTAGATCAAACCCAATACAAGCTATTTAAAACAAATGTTTGAGGGCAAGCTATAAGAGGGTCGTTTCGTTCGAGGGCGCCCGTATCAGTTTTGTTAAGTTGTGACCGCCCAAGTGCCTTGTCCACGTTCGAGCAGCCCATTATCCGTTTTCTCGCGTGTGGCATCGTTCGGTCGGGCGCGCCGTGTCAATCAATCACATAATTTCTTGGCCTACTTTCAATTAATGATATAAGTAATGATCTTTACAACCAAAAATATTGATAAATTGTTTTTAAATAAAATAAAATAAGTTTATTTTGTAAAATATCACAACAGTTTACAATAAATATATAAAACAATTTTAATTAAATTTACTAATTCATAATTAATAAATTCATACATGACTAAAAACCCCTAATTAATCAATTGATATCATTAATATATAATTAATCATAATTAATCAATTAATAGAATTAATACATGATCAAAGATTTGTAGCCTGGCCTATTTTTTTAAATTCCAAGAAATTAGCCTAATTACCTTACCCAAGCGCCCTACTCCACCTATTCAAATTTTCTTAATCGACCCATTCAATTTTTTTTTTCCCGCTCAGCTTTTTCGACCTTTATGCCTTCTTTCCCATGATTCCATTATGCCCTATTCAATTTTTTTTTCCCACTCAGCTTGTTCGACATTTTTTCTCATGAGCTCTGAGCATGGCAAAAAATTCCCTGTACAGCTGCGGCGATTTTCCCTTGACGTTACCTCAGCAAGTGGCAGTGGTAGTAATGTAGATCAACTTCATTCCTGCCAGAAGCTCGAATCTGAATCCTCTTGGCTGGAAACCTCCCCATTTTTATTAATTGCTGTATTTTTTACAAACAACAGAAGCTTGGATATCTGGTAAGTGGTTTCTACTATAAGGGTTTTACTGGGTGTTTGTGAATAGCTGTTCAAGGGAAATGCCCTGCAGTTGCCTGGATTAGTCCCTAGTTTTCTTATTTGTAAATCTATATTATTGAGAAAGGAAACTAGGGTGAGTCTAACTTTGGAATGTGATAACATTAGGTGTATCAGTTTATTATTATATATGTTGAGAACCCATCGATGGGATTGGTACTTGGAGGTTCATTTTGGCACCTCATGTCTTTCTAATAACCCTAAGGATTGGGGATTAAAATCGATTTGCACCAGTTAGGTCTTGAACATGCAAAGTTAATATTGATTGGAGTGTTGTGTATTTTGCGTGGGTAACTTTTGTTTGGTACTATTGATTGCTTGCTAGTCTGTTTCTGCGTTTGAGGCGATGCCTCATCTCTACATGGATCTTGGTATTTGGTAAGGGGAAGACTCTTACTAGTTTGGTTGTGTACGTTATTTTCTTAGAGACTTGCTGATTCTGGCTCCCACTTGCTGGTTTTTATTTTGATGGGCTTAAAAGAAGCATTTTGGGCGAAATGCATGATTTCATCAATGGAAAGCCTTTTTTCTTGCTCTTTTTCTCTTTTTCTCATATGCTTAAAGTACTGTATTCCCTTATTTTATTTTTTAAATATGTTTAAAGCAATTTCCTGCTCCTTTTTTAATATGATGGAAGCACTATATTTCCTTATCTCTTTTTTTAATATGTTTAAAGCACTGTATTGTTTTACCGATAGAATTTTGCAGCACGTTTCTCCAGAAAACAGATGTAATTTCCTTTTGGTTAGCAAGCCGCCATCCAATTTCCTAAACAGGCTCATTTGTAACAGATATGAAGTAGCAGAAGTATTAATATACGGTCTTCTATAACAGGATTCACCTTTTCTTCATGTGAAGAAGCTAAAGAATGGCGTATTCGAGATATTAAGATTGTATAATGGTACATTTGATTATGTATCATATCTTACTTTACTTACAAACATTATCTTCACAAGAAATAGAACTGGAAAATGTTTCTTTGGAAATATCAGTTATTATAGTCATAGACTACATCTCAGTGGAATCAAAAAGATACTTACAAACATTAGCTTCCCAATAAATTGAACTGGAAAATGCTTTTTTGGAAATATCAGTCATTATAGTCATAGACTACATCTCAGTGGAATAAAAAAGATGATGGAAAAAGGCAGTGTCTAAATAGGCTAAGTTTTGGATTTTTTGGCTGGAATCTGGTGACTTTTTTAGCTTTTCCTTATCTCCTTTTTTAATATGTTTAAAGCACTGTATTTTTTTATCGATAGAATTTTGCAGCACGTTTCTCTCGAAAACAGATGCAATTTCCTTTTGGTTAGCAAATCGCCATCCAATTGCCTAAACAGACTCATTTGTAACAGATATGAAGTAGAAGAAGTATTAATATACAGTCTTCTATAACAGGATTCACCTTTTCTTCATGTGAAGAAGCTAAAGAATGGCGTATTCGAGATATTAAGATTGTATAATGGTACATTTGATTATGTATCATATCTTACTTTACTTACAAACATTAGCTTCACAAGAAATTGAACTGGAAAATGTTTCTTTGGAAATATCAGTTATTATAGTCATAGACTACATCTCAGTGGAATCAAAAAGATACTTACAAACATTAGCTTCCCAAGAAATTGAACTGGAAAATGCTTTTTTGGAAATATCAGTTATTATAGTCGTAGACTACATCTCAGTGGAATAAAAAAGATGATGGAAAAAGGCAGTGTCTAAACAGGCTAAGTTTTGGAATTTTTGCCTGGAATCTGGTGATTTTTTTAGCTTTGCTTCTTCTTTTCTTTCTTCTTATTATTTTTGTTGTTTTTTTTGTTGTTTAATATGAGTTTTTGATTGTATATATGGATTCAGTTCCCTGAAAAACCTCTGGAGCACTCAGATTGTAGAGAATTTTCAACTCAAACTTGTGATTCCAAGAAATTCTTACTATATTTTGAGCATATAACACTGAAAAACATACCAGAAAACCTTCCAAAAAGTAGGACAAGTAGACTACGGCATGGAAATATAATAGTTTTAGAGGAAACAAACACTTTAAAATAATTCAGAATGGTAACTCAACTGTATTACATTATTTTGTAAATTAAGCAGCCTTCGGTGGAAACTGAAGAACTGAAGGAGCATCAAGGAGGGGTGGTCTTTCTGGCAAGGTTGGTGGTCCAACAGGCATTAAATTTTTGAAATTATTTAATATCCAAAATCCATCCATAGAATGCTAAAGCTTTAGCACTTTTAAGGTCTACTAGGGCCTAACAATAACCATTAAGTTTGGGGGAGTAAGCTCACTTAAAATCCTGAAGCTGATATCCAGAGTTGATAAGCTTGAAAAATCATGCGCACACGTAATAATTGAATAAATTAAGACTTAAGTTGTCCGGATGTCCAACTATTGAATGGACTTTCTAGTTACATTATCATTCGGATTTTGACCGGTCAAAGAGTAGGATTCATACTATTAAGATTTCGTAGAAATACATTCATCCCCTTTATACTTATTAAAGGGGAAAGGACATCTAAGCATTCCACATTACTCTAGGAACTGAGAATAAACTATTTCCAGGCCCCTATTACGCCTCACATGTGGAGCCCAAAACCTTGACCCTATCACAGTAGAACCATAGGCATGGTATTAGTATTAAAAACTTTTACCCACTTAATTATGACCAGATTTTCACAAAAAGAACATCCATAATGGGTTTTGGTTCCATATTAGATTGTCTTTTCCATAAAGAAATTGTAATCATAATTGTGTTGTCTCCCACAACACAATTCGTTGAGAGAACTACTCTGGCCGTGTATTGACTGCCTCTATAACTGGGAAAATCTTTCCATTTAACTCTTTTAACTGTCCTGCTCAATAGCATGGTCATATCATTCTGTTTAAGATAAAATCAGATCCAAAATACTGTTTAGAGTCCAGACTCACAAATGTGGCCTAAATAACTTATTTCCCGCCGCACTTCAAGCTTTTCTAAAATACTTCATGCATAGCTGTTGAATTTATTTGTAGCCCACATATTGGAGTCACATTTTCCAAAAGATACAAACCAAAATATAATATAATGAATTACTTGAACAAGCTACTACAAACTTCTACCGAAAATACAATGAAGAATCCATTTGATACTCACAAGGGTGTATTACGGACTCCACATAGCCACTACCATATCTTCAAGTAGTATAGGTTGTCAGGGGTAATATGGTGACTGTTACAATGCAACTACAAATGCTCTTGCCATTTTTGAGTGGACAGAATAAATATTGAGATGAAGAACAAAATCTATTTAAGGACTCCAAATCTTAACACAACATGAATAGCATGATCCTATAGAGTGGAAATAACTACAATAAACATCTATGTGATTGAGGACCTTGATTCCTGCTCTTTAGGTACTCAGAGTCATAGAAACCTAATCTTTGAATGAACTGATGCATTACAATTGTATTATTTCCATAGATAGAACTATAGATACAAAGGTGGAGAACATGGTTCCATAGTGACAAAGTCTCCTTCAGCTCCTCATTCTCTGATAAATTTTGGGGCATCATGCTCAAGCGACTACCTTAATATTTCTTTTTTTTATTACATTCAAGCATAAATTACTGACAATGAAATTCAGTAATTGAAATATGGATGGATCAGAATTCCATTCACTAGAAAAAATAACTAGTCCTTGACCAGTGAATGAACTTCTAAGTATTTAGAATTATATTCATTGTTGTGAAAGCTATTGGTGTAAAAATATTTCATTCCAATTTGTGCCAGTCTATTACTTTGGAATGAGTACTTTCCAACAAATTAACTATTACACTTAACATATATAAGCTTGTAACTTACAAGTCTTACATTTTTCATAGTCTCCTTGAAAACACACCTGATTTCTTACATCTAATTAGATTTTCAAATGAAAAATGTGAGTTCATTTGAAGCAGATCTGACAAGCATGCCACTCTTGTCAGATTCATGACCAAAGAGCTCTCTATACTCTGTTCATACATATTTCTTCTTTGAATCCACAAGACTTTTAAGTGTTTCGTCTGCATCTTGTGTATCCAATTATTCAATTTCATTCAACTTGGCCAGAACAATGCTACCAGAACTTCTTTATCTACTTTCTAAGCTTTCTTGAATAATGGATATGTGTTTTTTGAATCTTCCTATGTTCATGTCTACCTGTCAGAGGCAGCTTCCATCACCTATTGAAGTTAGGGAAGGTTGATGTTCCTATGCTTTAAAAAATCAGTTGTATAATGTAGAAGAGAAAAGGCATTTGCAATGCAATTCTAGGTGCCGCAGTGTTCATTTCTACCAGGGCATCATCCTCTTGTACAATTTAAACGGTTTAATTTATAGCAAAGCTCATGAGGATTACATTTTCTGAATGCTCATTTTTTTTTTAATAAAAATTTAACCCGCCATCGCTATATCGACGCTCTGTAAGCGTCGCTCTTTCGACGCCTTGTAAACGTCGGTCTTCTGACACCTTGAAAGTTTTCCTTTTTCGTCAGTCTTGTGACCCTTTAAAAGCGTGGTTAGCCATAGAGTATTGCGAGCTTTGGAAGTGTCGGTATTGCGGCGCTTGGAAAGTGTCGGTATTGCGACGCTTTGCAAGCATCGATATTGTGACACTTTGCAAAGCGTCGGTATTGTGATGCTTTGCAAAGTGTCGGTATTGCGACACTTGCAAAGTGTCGCAATACCGACGCCTCTGGAAAACGTCGGAACAAGCATCGCAATATCGACATTTTATGGAAGTTTCGGAATTGCGACTCTAAGGCTAACCACGCTTTGTCCAGCCTCAACTGTCACTCTTGCGATGACTGGGTGTCGGAATAATGACACTTTGGCCGTCAGAAATTGGGCCAAATTTACTAGTGAAACCTGGGTGGGGCCTCAATATTGCTCAGCAAAAACTTTCTTCCTTGGACTAATCTGGGGGAGGTCCAGGATCAACCTTTTTGGCTGCCTTATAACACCAAGAGTATATCCAGCAACCTCTAAGCCAGATATACCAGATCTTATGATTTAGCAAGAGCCTTATAACACCAAGAGTATATCCAACAACCTGTAAGCCATATATAAGCCAGATATACCAGATCTTATGATTTAGCAAGAGCGGAGACTCTATAAAATGGGGAGTCTACTCCTTGAGGCGAGATCATAGCAGGCCATATACTCAATGGGATTTGAACCGCGGTCTCGTTAGTTTCACCCAGTGAAACTTACCGTTAAACCACATATCACTGTATAATTAACTATTCTTTATTACTTAAAACATTTCTAAACATTAAAGTCCCTGGCTGATTGGATTGCTCTAACACTGAGCCGCTTGCCCTTTCATGAGGTGGGTTAATTGAGTTTCGAACCTGGGCGGGGCCTCAATATTGTTCAGCAAACACTTTCCAATGTAGGTCGTCCACTGTTTGGCCTAGCACAATAGGCTAATTAAAAATTGTCTGTTACTTGAAACATTTCCGAACCTTTTAAGTCCTTGGTTGGTTGGATTACTCAAACACTGAGCTACTTGCCCCATGCAAACACTTTTCAATGCAGGTCGTCCAGCATTTGGTCTAGTACAATAGGCTAATTAACAATGTCTGTTACTTGCAACATTTCTGAAACTTTTAACTCCTTGGCTGGTTGGATGGCTCTAACACTGAGCCACTTGCCCCTTCATGAGGGACACCCTTAAGGGTTCAACATAGATGTGTGTATTCCTATTTCCAACACCCTCGTCAGGCCATACTTTGGCTAAGGTCCCCTTGCTAACCTCAAGCAAAACTAGCTCTATCCCCGTCTTGAAAATTATACATCCTAAGATTTACCCCAGATTTTCCCTTGGCCAATGTGCTGCTGTACTACTGAGCTACATGCCCCTTCATTGTGGGCATCATTAATGGTTCGACCTAGATGTACGGATTGCTATCTCTAACAAAGAAAACAACTAATTTGAAATTAAAGCATCAAAACTGAATGAAAGAGAATGTATAATGAACAAAGTTTTTATGCCAACATTCTACCATATTCCAAAGTTGTCATGTTTGAATTCTAAGTCATTTATGTAGATTTTAATCATTGCTTTATGTTTAATTGAGTACAATTGCAGCCCAAATTGTTTCATATTTAATCATCCCTGAATTAGGTGTGCTTATCCTCCTAAGTCATGACTTTTGGACCTGTGTGTGGAAGTGCTCGTTGCTCTATTTCCAAAGGTTTTGAAAGTGGTCATTTCAAAATTCATCCCCATTTCCAAATTTTGTTCTTACCCTGTTTTAGGCAACTAAGACTTCAAAATATTGTGCTCTTTGGTTGAATCGAAAATTTTATTTGCATATTAAAGACTGGGAATCCAAACGGAAAAAGTGGTTCCATTTAAAGATATTTGCAACCTAAATTATCCAAATTATTTTTCTTACACTCATCCATCTATTTCGTTGCAACATTCCTAGTCCTTTAGTATTCAATAATAACTCTATAAAATCAAGATGGCCATCCATATTCAAAGGCTTCTGCTTTTCTTTGTGTTATCTTCTAATAAGGATTTTTATTTCCAAGTAATTCAACTACCAAAGGTAGTACATGCGAGTAGAGAAGTAATTCAACTACCAGTTATTCTCCTACATAGTACATGCTTTGATAGATTATATCAAAAGTATTACTAATACAATAACATTGATTGTTGTATGTGGACATTTTTGTTCAGGATGGTCCATTACATAATCAATATGAGGAGCTGGATCATGCAATTGCACTTTCTCTTTCCGAAGAACTAACCAAACCAAATGGTATAAGATGGCAATTTCATTTTTTTACAGTTACTTTTAGTTTAATTATATCATTTAGCTCAATGCTTTTCATATATTCAAATAAAATTTTGTTGCTTAACAAGACTTTGTCATTTCCATGTTTTAGTGAAATTTTTTATGGTTTGATACTCTCATACAACCTTTATCAAGTTACGTGGACCCTCATTAGAAAAAACAAGAGAATTTTTCTTGCCACGACTATCTTTCTTTGTCATTGTTGACTTAAGAAAGTCTTTTAGCTAAGAATCTAGTTTCAAGGTTATGGCATAACTTATCATATAAATTGAACAGAAGTTATATCCAAAATGTTAACTTGTAAACTACTTAGCTGGTTTTAGGCTTTCCATTTAAAATCTACTTTAGTTTGAACTTTGAATGAGTTGTTCCATAGACTTGAATATTAAGAGATTTTGGTGTAAGGATTAAAAATTAGCCTGTAAGGCCTCTCAGTTATTCATTTATTTTATCTGAATATAACATTTACTATTAAATTAGAACCACTCGGCACAAATACGTCATAGATCAAGATCATAATTTGTAGAGTGTCGTAGAATAAAAATAGGAGCAAGGACATTGAATTCTTTCAGTTTTCCTGGTTCTTATTTCTTTGGTGTATCTTTGCACCTTTAGGGGCAATTTCTAGTTTAAATTCTAATTCTTTAAAGGGTGCTAGCTCAATGGAAGAGCACCTGCTTTACAAGCAGGAGGTTGGTGGTTCAATTCCATCGTGCCTTGATATTCATATATAGGGAATGACGAAGATCAGTTTTTGGTGACATATTCTCTTTTGACCATCACCAATGAGCTTATGGTGACATTTTTCGACCCTCACTAAAATATGAAATGGTGATGGTCAACGAATGCCACATATATACGCATCAATAGTGACGACCATTAAAGGTCCGTCACCATAAATCGTTGTTTTTGATATGAAATGGTGAGGGTCACTATTTGTCATTATAGTCATTATTCGTGACATACCTTGATGTCACCAATGAGTTTATGGTGATGGTCAATGAACGTCGCCATATATATATGCACCAATAGTGACAGCCATGAAAGGTCCATCACAAAAAATCGTTGTTGTTGATATGAAATGGTGACGGTCACTATCCGTCATTATAATCAATATTCGTGACGAACCTTGAATGTCACCACAACATATACTTTCAGCGACGCCACCTTTGGTGACGTTTAGTTTTTTGGTGACGGAGGCTATTGTTCGTCACCATTGCTCATATGAAATGGTGACGGTCACTATCCGTCCTTATAACTCATTATTGGTGACGGACCTTGAATGTCACCACAACACCTATACTTTCGACGACGCCACCTTTGGCGACGTTCATTTTTTTTGTGACGGTTGCTATTGTCCGTCACCATTGCTCATATGAAATGGTGACGGTTACTATTCGTCACTATAAATCATTATTGGTGACAGACTTTGAATTTCACCAAAACACCTATACTTTCGGCGACGCCACCTTTCGTGACGTTCAGTTTTTGGTGACGAAGGCTCTTTTGACCCTCACCAATGAGCTTATGGTGACCATTTTCGCCCCTCACCAATGTGCTTTTTTCTTGTAGTGAGAGTAGCACTAGTCACTCACCAAGTGAATATAGTGGAAATAAAAAGGCATGTACAAAAGTTAGGGATGATACTAGTGCTGGGATTTCTACCAAGAAAACAGGTATTAATCAATAGGAACATAAAGAAGAGGAGGCAGACTTTGGACCTGCTATTGTTGAAGAATTGGTTGGCGAGTCTAGCATAAATGACAACTGTTTTTTTTTTTTATAACTCCCTTCTGGTCACTCCGACCCAGGAAGTGGACATCCAAACCAAGAATTGAAAAAATGCCAATGAGAATGAATGCAACAACAAGAATATCTGTGCATTGAGTGTTGTTAGCATGATGATTGAGGGAAGTACAAAGAATAGCGCACTTAGATGCAGACAGTCACATAAATATCTTTCAGGGAAATATGCTTCTACCAAGAAATCCAAAAAAGAGAGAATTAAAGGAATGGTCCAACTTCTAAGAAATATAATCTCTGGTGAAGATTACATGGACACTTTTGTTGTCCTTAATAAGACTATTAGATATGTTAAATCTCTCCAGGTAAAAGTGAACAGATTGGAGGCTAATCAGCAGGAAAAGGTGAACTGGGTTTGACCCTAGTGTGACTAGGTGTCTCTTGCAGAACTCCCAAGATATAATGAGAAAGTGGATGCTTCCTAAAAAGCACGAAGATGGCTTCGCCAGCTTAAAATAAAAATAGAAATTCTCTCGCATACTTGTCTACATTCAATGATATTTGTAGCCAGATTTTGATTTGATCCTAGTTTTAAGGCGCTAAATATTGGTGTGTTGTGGTTTGGTTTCATATATATATTGAACTTACAAATTGTAGGGTTTTTAGTCATAGAAATCCCTCTTTTTAATGTATATTTCACCCATCCTTACTGAAGCTCTGGTGGTATTGTATTGAGTGTGTATGGAATATATGATATTTGTCGAAGCATGTCTTTCTTGGTCTTCTTTTCTGATGGATCTATCAAATTCGGATGATGACTGCATGTGCTTAATATTGTTTGAAGGAAAATGGTAGGAAATGGTGATAGATTTTTCTTCTTTTAAAGACCAAATTGTGATGATGGAAATCAACTGCCAAATTTTATGGAAAGCATGCTGGAGACTGAGGTTTGGGGAATTCGTTATGTATTACATTGAATTTTATTAAAAACAAAACTAAATCTACAGGCATGCCCTATTCAAGGAAAACGAGCAACCCAATTTATTGCTCTGTTTCAAATCCTGGGCATTCTAAATGGTAAAATCAATTTTCAAAATCTAGCAAAATTATGTTTGGCCATACCATTTTTCCTACTGATGGAGGAAGGGCCTGCTTTCTGGATTTTCTTGTGCGACGGGCAGTTCTTTGCAGCAAGGGTCTGCTTTCTCGAGTTTCTTGCGCGACGGGCGGTTCTTTGCAACAAGGGCCTGCTTTCTGGAGTTTCTTGCACGACAGGCGGTTCTTTGTAATAGGAGGCGTATATCCAGTAGGGTTTGAGTCAATTATAAAAGGCAAGGAGATGTAGTACTGATCTACAAAGGCGTATATCCAGTAGGGTTTGAGTCGATTAGAAAAGGAAAGGAGCTATAGTACTGATTACATGTAGGGTAGCTATAGTGATTAATGTAAAATTTTGAAAGGCCCACCATGATTAATCCGAATTTTTTGTAATTCGTTTGAAATTCCTATTAAAACCATAGTTTATGGCGGTAATGCTCCACCATATAAATAGGTATTAAAACCTTTCAAATGCCAACTTAGGTTTGATTTAAAAATGGCATATAATTTTAGTTTAGTTTGTACAATAGTAAGGCCATTATTTATTGGTCTGAAATAATAAACAACATGCAACAAACCCACATAATTAGTAAACTATTTAAAGACAATAATTCCTACATATTAAAATATACAGTTATGACATACCAGCTCATACTCGAACATAACATCTGTATCAGTATTCTTCTTTTGTATATTCTTGATCTTCATCCAACTGATCGACATCTATACTAACATTTGATTCAGAAATGGTGTTGAAATGATCAACCATGTCATCATCATCATCAATTATGTCATTTTCAATAATATCCTCATCGACATCATCATCAATAATTGTTGCCTCATCTCCTATGCCTGGTTCATCTTCTAATATATCTTCTTCATCTGTCAATGCATCTTCCTGCTCATCTGCCACTGCATCATCTTCTTCTTGATCAATATCATCTTCTTCCTCTACAGTATACTCTACTAGCCTTCCTCTTGGATCATATCTAATAGCAAATGACCATTCGTTCTCACCTGGAACCTCTGAGTAAAATACTTGTTCGCATTGGCTTGGAAAAACATAGCGATCTTTTCCTGCTTCAAACTGTGATGTTTTAACCATTGGAAATCCATTTCCATGTTGAATAAGTGTTCTATCATCATCACGTACATTCATTCGTAGCCTATACCATTTGACGTCGAAAAAAAATATTTTGAAGGAATTAAAGTCACACTCAACAATATCATCTAAAAACCCATAATATCTATTTTCAGATTCTCGAGGATGTCTGTCACTCCCGGAGGAAACATTAGTGACCTAGAATACTGCATCTATCCCACTATCATAAGTTTTTATGTTATCATCCAACTGTTTAACGCGAAATTTACGACCATTGCACCACATAGCCTTGTGGTGTTTCAACTGCAATATGCCAAACATGAAAAAGATGCATTCTCAATTAATAATTAATCATATAATTTACACAGCATGAAAATTATCTGAAAAATCAAACTTGTTGTCACATTATAAATATAGTATAAAATAAGTAATGAATAAAATAGGTGAATTAATTGCTTACCTTTCTATATTTCAAACCATATGCTAAATCAATTTCCCTGTCCGTAATGTTTCCATCTCCACTACGATACGCTTCTCTAATCAATTCAGACAGTAGTTTCCATGATAACCTACCGTCGTTACGTGCTTTACATGTTTCAATCCATTCACTCATCCACTCAAGATTGTTTGCAATGTATAAAATTAGTGCCTCATAATCTTAAGCACCTGAATAAAAAAACAATAATTGACCAATATTAATAAATATTACTTATAACCATGGTAAATTATATTAATTAATAAACTATGAAAGAATAAGACCTAAATGAATATAATGATCATATACATTATGTAAAAAAATGAAACAGTATATGTATTATACATAATAAATCTTTTACCTCTCACTTTCTTCATTATACCTTTTCCCAATAGGTGCTCCACTTCAAATTTTTTGATGGAGTTCACATCCCAAATGCAATCCACCGCCTTCATAACTGGTGCAGCTAATATAGGAATATAATGACTTATATACACCATGGATTCATATACCACATATCCCTCCACCATAGAACCCTCAGGTCGTGCTCTTTGTCTAACCAAAGCCTTCAAGGATTTCAGGTGCCTCTCGACCATCCACATTGACCTTGTGTGTACTGGTCCACACATTTCAATCTCCTCAACTTGGTGTATCAAGTAGTGTTCTTGTGCATTGAAAAATGTTAGAGGTAGATACTTTTGCATTTCACACATTAGCCGAGGAATTTCTCTCTTCCAATATTTTATTTCATCTTGATGGATTTCTTTCAATGACAACCATCTGCAAATCATTACGCAAGGTTATTTCAATGAAACATAATATATATTTCATTACAAGTAAATTAATACATCATTTCATTAAGTACGAAAATAAATTGTAGCAATTAGATTTTACATATAAATCAAAACTACTTACCTCATGTATTTACTAAGACCATATATAACTTGTTTGACATTGTTGTCGAAGTCGTTTGGGAGAGATACAGGTAGAACATACTATAAAAATAAAAAAATGAATCGTTATTGGTTTCCAAATTAAACAGAAAAAAGGAAAATTTAAAATATGTATTCAAGCAATAACATACAAAAACGTATACCAAAAAAATCACCTTAACAAAGGTATGCCAATCATGTGTTTTCACCCCACTGAAGTCACCTTTCTTCATTAAGATATTATTTATGTTTGAAGCAAAACCTGTTGGAAATTTAATTCTTCTAACGACCTCTTTTACATCATTTCTTTGTTGTTCTGTTAATAACCATGGAATATTAATATAATTTCGACCTCCATTGTTATTTGATCTGTCGATCACACTTTTCATTGCATGATTCGATTTCTCAATGTCAGCACAAATTTTGTCAATTTTATCTCTCTCATGTGCACCATCTATGGTTCACCATAATGTTTCTTTGACATTCTTCCTGACATGCATTGTATCAAACAAATGAGCTATTTTTAGGTCCTCATAATAGGGAAACCTTGCGAATTGAGAAGGATAAAATTTCATTCCAGGTGGAAGTACAATATTAGTACCTTCACCGCGACGATGACCTTGATATAAAAGAATAAAATAAATCAGAACAATAATTATAAAATACAATAAAATAAATTCATTAGTTAAAACAAAAATTCCAAACATTACATAAAAAATTAATATATATATATACACAAATTACGTACCAGCTTCTTGACGATTATTAATTCTGTTATATTCCAACTTCCACAACTGAGGTGTCATTCTTCGTGGTTTTAATCTAGTTTCTTCTTTATCATTGAAAATATGTTTTTCAATAGTACGATACTTATGGTTCCTAGAGAGGAAGTGCCTAAACTCATCAAACACCATATTTCTTAAGTCTAGCGAATGACGATACTTCATCTTAGGGCCACAAACTAGACATGCAAATCTACCCTTTGTTTGAAGACCTGCAATAGATGGATCAATAACAATTATACGATGAGATCATTTTTAAAACATGCAATATGGTATATCTAATTTAGATAATTATGTATTATATTAAAGTGCAACGAAATATTACATACCACAAACATGTGTTAGTCCTGGGGCATCATGAATTTTCCATACAAGCATTCCACGACATTGAAATCTCTTCTGCTTGATTGGTTTAGTGATTTCATACATAATGATGCCATGCCATAATTGTATTAGCTCATTGATAAGAGGCTCAATATATACATTCATATCTTTGACCTGGTACTTACCTAATTGTTCAAAATTACGGTACATAATAATTACTACCATGATATATGTATATATAAGTAAGTAAATAAATAAAATATATATTTATGAAAACAACGAGAGAAATGAAAATTTTACATTCAAAAAAATAATGTATCAAATACCTGGAATAATCATAGTCAACATTATGTGCTCCCTCTTTATTTACATCCAAGGAGGAATGTTATTGTTGATAACGAAAATAGGCCACACTGAGTAAGTAGATCTAAGCTCTCCGAATGGATTAACACCATCAACTGCCAATGAAAGCCTGACATTACGAGGTTCATTTTTAAAATCTACATATTTTTCCTAGATTTCTCTAAATGCAGAACCATCTGCAGGCATTAAAAGAACACCATCTCCACTTCTATTATTTGAATGGTAATCCATAAACTGTGCTATGCTCTTACACCTGAACATTCGCTGAAAACATGGAATTATGGGAATATGACGAAGAACCTTTTGAGGAACCTTTTTGGTTAGTTGATCTGTTCGATATCTACTGGTACCACATTTCGGACATTCTTTTTTCAACACATGTTCTCCGTAATATATAATATGATCTTTAGGACATGCATCTATAGTCTTATATTCCATTCCAAATTGTTTCATAATAGCACGTAGATCTCGATATGTTCGAGGTAAAGTATTTGGCGATGGTAACAAATATTCACCCAACAATATACAGCATAAACAAAAACTAGTTAATGTAAAGATTATTAATCATATATATATATATATATATATATTGAATTATTATTTTACACATTTATTACAACTAAAAAAAGGGAAAATAATCAACATTTACATATATGTGATCATATATACATATTGCATACCTTAGGAGTTGTTTCATACATCTATTCGACAAATTATTTATAACCTTTAATTTCACCAGCAACAATGTAGCAGAGAGAAGAGTTGCATTTGAGTGTTCAAAAAGTCGTTCACTTGACCTTTTAATCAGAGGTACATCATAAATACCATCACTATCTCCACCATCATCATCTAACTCACCATACAAGTCTTGGAGCATTTGATTTGTCCCATCATTAATGTGAACTGTCTCATTATTTTCATCATGATCTACCTCCATGGGATCATTAAAATTACCTTCATCATTCGCTTCATGTTCTTCACCTTGTACAACATCATTTCCAATACTAATATTTGCTACAATATTCTCTTGTACTGGTGCAACATCATCTAATCTACTACTATTTAGCTGTGGAAGTTGGTTGATCATCTGCAAAAAGTTGGGGGGAAACTGTGCCTTTATGAAAATTACAAACATTAATCATTAAACATTTGTGCGCATATAAAAAATATTAAAATAATATAAAATTTTACGATATAATCAAAATGAAGATAGATAATTAATTACCACGAGATGATAGTCATTCGATCCACCATCAATGTGCCCATATTTCCTACAATGCATTGTTGCTGTTGCTATTAAAACTCTAACATTATTTCTCATACAACATTTTTTGCAAGGGCAATAAACTCTACCATCACCCCTTTCACCCTTTTGAATTTTTTTCCACCTCTAATGTTTTCTTCCATTGATGCAAATTATCCTATAAAGAAAATAATAATTATATTTAGCAATTATCTCTCTCAATGGTGTAGAAAACCCAAGATGTGTTGAACTCAATGGGAGCTCAATAAGCAAAAAGAAAATAAAAGTGGGCTTTTTACAAATTGTGGGCTTCTTACAAATTGTGGGCTTTTTACAAAATTGTGGGCTTTTTAATAAAATTGTGGGCTTTTTCAATAAAAAAAGTGTATATCAATTTTATATTTAATATAAAATTGTTTATATTTTTAATAAAATTGTGGGCTTTTTACAAATTGTTTATATTTTTAATAAAATTGTGGGCTTTTTACTCTGTCGAGAACCTAGCTCAGCACCTACACTAATCACCACAGGACAGAGGTGAAGAACCACAAGCTAAACCACAACCAAATCCAAGTCATGAGGCGAGGGGCTGAGCGCATGCGCTGAGTCCCAATTGATTGTATGAGTGTGCATAGCCTTGGGCTCATAATCGAAACATGTAAAACCTCAACTCGTATATAAACACCAGTATCGCTTATACACCCAGTGAATGTGGGATTATCCCACCGGACACCCCTGCCACCAACCGTCGCAAGAGTGACACTCTGCCACCAACCATCGCAAGAGCGACACATTTCCACCAACCGTCGCAAGAGCAACACTTTGCCACGAACCATTGCAAGAGCGACACATCGCCTAACCGTCGCAAGAGTGACACTTTGCCACCAACTGTCGCAAGAGCGACACTTTGCCACCAACCGTCGCAATAGCGACACATTCTTCTAAACGTCGCAATAGCGACACCTTCCTCTAAACGTCGCAATAGCGACACCTTGTCTCTATAACGTCGCAATAACGACATACTTCAGAAATCCATCGCAATTACGATGTTATTTTTCAAACGTCACAAGACCGACACTTGCCTGTAAGTGTCGGTATTGCGACACTTGTCTCTAAACGTCGGTATAGCGATGGTTTCAGGCAGGATTTGAAAAAGTCGAAAAAATTTGGGGAAATTTCCGACATTTGGTCAAAAGTGTCGGAACCAGGTGTTGAAATTTCCGCCAAATGTACTAGTGGCCCCATCTAGCGAGTGTAAATCTTTCCTTTAAAATCCTTAAAATGGGAGTCATAAATTAATTCCTAATCTCCTCTATGAAACATCTTGCTTTTGATAAACTTATCGTGCCATTTCGTCTTCTGTTGCTGAATATCAGCATTCCTCTGGACAACCATTGAACGTATTTCATATAATTCATTAAATTGATCCAGCTGGTGTTTTTTGGCATCTGACAGGTCTAACCCTACTTCAAGAGTTATTCTGAGTGTATCGATTTCAAATTATATTGGAAACAATGAGGATTTCCCATAAACAAACTCAAATGGTGAAAATCCAATTGTGTTCTGCCATGTTGTCCTATATGCCTAGAGAGCTTCAGGCAGCTTTTGAGCCCAATCCCGACAATGGTGTGCCATAGTCTTTGTAAAGATATTTTACAATGCCTTGTTTGTACTTTCCACTTGTCCATTCTCCTGGGGGTGGTATGGAGATGTCACCCTATGCTTGACCCCATATTTCTGCATAAGCCTTGCTATCTTGTTGGACGTGAATTGTTCTCCTCCATATGAAACAATCTCCCTTGTAATACCGTAATGAGAAAAAATTTATTCAAATAGAAAATCTGAAACTACCTGTTTCATTACTTTCGCAACAACAATGGCTTCTACCTACTTAGTTATATAGTAAGTGCAAACCAAAATGTTAACCTTTTGCTGGGAAGGTGGGTTAAAGGGTCCAAAAAAATCGATAGCCCACTTCTCAAAAGGTTCTAGGACTACCTGGAGCTGCAAAGGCATTTCATCGGATCGACTAGGCTACCCCATGTGTTGGCAACTATCGCACCTTCGGACATAATTCTGTGCATCCTGGAAGATAGAAGACCAGTAATATCCCATCTGTAACACCTTATGGCATGTTCTTTTATCTGCAAAATTCCCTCCACAAGGACCATCATGGGTAGCCTTCAGCACTTCTTAGATATCATCCTCAGGTACACATCACCGAACCTGCTTATTGGCTCCTATATGAAAGAGGTATCCTGCCATCCAAGAATATCGAGCACTGTGATGAATAATTTTTCGTTGTTCCCTGTATGACAAATGACGGGACACCATACCTGTTGTAAGATAGTTAGCAATATATGTGTATCATGAAGGATTAGTAGAAATTTCAAAGAGATGCTCATCGGGAAAACTATCTTCTATAGGTGTACATTCATCATTATTATCCATTCTGGACAGAAAATCAGCAACTACATTGTCTTTTCCTAGTTTATCTACTATTGTAATATCAAATTCTTGAAGAAATAGCATCCATCTTGTAATGCGACCAGGAGTGATAGGTTTATTCATCAGATACCTTATTGTTGTGTGATCAGTATGTACAAAGGTAGGATACCTAGTGATATAATGTCAAAACTTTTTGATAGCATAGATGATAGCTAGGAATTATTTTTCAGTCACCATGTAATTTAACTTATCAGGAGCCAAATTCTTGGTGATGTAGTAAACTGCATACGGTGTCTTGTCTACCTGTTGTCCTAAAACTGCTCCTACCGTTGTCTGAGAGGCATCATCATGTATATGAAATGGTAATGCCCAATCAGGTCCTCGAAGGATCAGAGCTTCAAAAACCAGTCCCTTGATCTTCACAAAAGCTGCTTCACAATCCTCTGTCCACAAAAATTCTGCATCTTTTGTTAGCAATTGAAAAAGTGGATGTGTTGTTTTAGCGAAATTTTCTATAAAGCGTCTAATAATAACCAGTGTGACTGATAAAGCTACATACCTGTGTGGGTGTCTTTGATACGAGAAAGTGCAGTATTACCTCAACTTTGGCCGGATCAACTCAAATTCCAGCAGTCGAGAGCAAATGTCCCAATACGATTCCTTCTTCCCTCATCATATGACATTTAACTGTACTCAGAGACACATGGGTCCATTTACATATTTCGAGTACTTTTTCCAGATTTACCAATCCTTCTTCTAATGAATTCCCATATGGAGTAAATTCATCCATATAGATTTCAAAACTGTCATTAACTAAATCAAAAAAAAAAAAATCCCAGAATTTCCCTCTGGAATATCGCAGGCGCATTACATAGACCAAATGGGAGAACCTTGTGTTGGTGTCCAATGTTTTGATAGTTTGGCAAATCAAAAGACAAGGCAACATCAGAACCAATCTTTAGAGTTACAGGATATAGTCCTCCTGTTCTCAGAGAGGGATCTCTCAAATGTTTGTTTGCAAAATTTTATCTTGTGTGCTTTGAGTATTGATTTTAGACTAGTTATTAAGTGCAGGTGTTTATTTGTTTGATTGTTTGGTTGGAATGATACAGCAGAAAATGAAGGACCTAATTAAGGAAATAAACAAGCATGAAGACTAAAGAGAAAGAGTAAAGCCTCTAAAATACTTCAACAAAAGAAAACATAGAACAGTGAAGGATGAACAGGTCTAAGGTGCTTCCAGGAGTCATTTCTTAGCCTATTATTTTCTATCCTACTGTAGTGAGAAATTATAGAACATAATGAAAACAGGGGAAAACATGAAACAGTTCAGAATACTTCACCAACAGCCAAGCTCATGGATCCAATGATAGAGCCTTTTCAAGAACAAGCATGCAACAACATCCTCAAGACTTCCAAGACTCCAACTTCTTCTTCAACTTCAACGGACTATGTATTTATTTCAGAGAGTTTCAGTATTACAACTTGTGATCAAACAACAACCAATCAACCAACAACTTCTCATCTTCTACAGAAGTATTTATAGAAGGATGAGGAGGTGAGATCTGATAAAAGATCTCCTAAGGTAATTAATATAGATTCAAGACTTCTTGGCCTTTTGAGGGGCTTGATGAAGAAGTTTACAAGTGTTTCTCTGTATTAACTATTTTATAATCGATATCAAAGTTCGATGGGAGCTTTGTTGACTTTGAGGCCCTGCATAATGTGGAGTAATTCTGCAGATATTTGTTGCATTATTTTTCTATGGCAGAATTAACTTCTTGACAGCGCTGGAGGCAGATATTTCTTTAAGTAAATAACTTCGGCCTCTGTTTGAAAGGTTTGAGGCAACAGGTGGCTCTGTGGTAGCTGAGGAATTAATTCGCCTCAGAATGCAGCGGTGGAGATTTTTTCTGCCTGTCAAACACTTATAATTTCTCCTGACTGTGTTTTAATTCTGGGAATTAGGCTTTTGATAAGCATTTTTAGCTGTAATTCCCATACTTGTCTTCAATCTTCATCTGCTATGCTCTTTTTTCAAACTTATACTCTTCTACTGTCATTTTGAATTAAAACGGTGTCTTGTCGATGTGCAGATCCGCGTTGGGCTTTTTATGTTATCAATGCTCATGAATCATTGAGAAAACAATGGAATAGAGCCCACGAATGGTTCTCTTTAAAAGCTTAAAAGTGCAGGAAACGTCTTTCCCGGCCTTCGGCCATCTCTCTTCAATACAACTGAAAACCATTAAAAACACCTGCAAAACACAAAAAATAATCAATAAATCCTGTGTTTTTAGGTTTAAACTGCTTCAGAAGGTAGGGAAGGAGCGTAGCTGTTGGATGAAAGCATCCAACAATGGAGATCTATTTCAGAATAGGCAAAAGGAGAGCGGGAAAAGAATAAGGCGGAGTGAGTTTGGACCATCCGATCTGGACATGTGGACGGTCCTGATTGAATCAGAGGATATCAATCGGGGGATGGAAATCAGGAGTGGCGAGTGAATGGAGCAATTGAATCATGCGATGAGATTACACGCTTGCCGTTGATCTAAAACTCAGATCAACGGTGGGAATTGAATCGAGGTATGGCCAATCGGTGGAACAAACGAACGTACGCGATGGAGATTTGCGATGCGATGGAGCGCAGACCGTCGATCTGATAAATAGATCAACGTTGGAGAACAAATCAGGGAAGACACAATCGGAGGTCGAGAATGAGGCGATGTGATTGCGCAATCGGAGAAAAGACGGATGCGATTGCGATGATCTGGAGATAGGCCGATGCGATTTTAAAACTTCTGATGTGATGGGGCAATCGGAACCTCGCAATCGGAAGTGTCAACCGAACATAATCGTAGGAGCCCTTCAAATATTTCCAATGCGATTGGAGAGGCGGGGCTTATATATATAAAAAGCCAATCGCAATCGGAACTTTCTGATGTGGCCTTTTTAATCAACCCATTTGTAATCTTCGATTGCGATTGAGCAATCGGTCTTTTAATCTACCCATTGAAATTTTCAACACGTGACTTAAGTTTTTAAGTTAAAACTTTGGATAAGTGGGTTTTGGGTTTTTAAAAAATAAAAAGAACGATCGGGAATGAAATATTCATAGAGTTTTTAAGCGCCGAAAGGTTTTGTCGTTTGGTTTTAACGCATGGGCATGTGGGGGGAAGTGGTTAGGACTTAGCCCAAGGGGGCTTAGGTCCATAGTAAATAAAACTTGTATTTTTTGTGAATTTTTCAAAGTTTTTTAATAGAATTTGATGGGTTCGGAATGGTTAAAAAATGGGTTTTTAACTATGGAAAAGCAATATTCATAAATGGAAGAAAAGGATTTATGAAAACCAGGGAGTTTTTGTGGAGAAAAAGGGGAGCAAATGAAGGTAAGTTGTGAGTGGGAGAAGGGGAAAATAATGGTTTTTGCAGCAGTTTCTCTTGGAATCAGCAGATTTCCTAAGTATAAAAGTGGGAACAGAAATGAAGATTCTGGACAGAGGCATGAGGCCTTCAAGGAGCCTTCAAGAGCCAAAAATTTTTTAGTGATAAACTTTGTTCCTTGGAGGCTCAAAAATTCTTAGCCACCTTTTGGTATAACAATTATTATAGGTGGCTAACAGTGGCTCCACTTGGGGATGGTGGCTTCTTGAAGGTATCAAGAATTTTCAAACTTGCATTTTCTGGGAGGCTGATCAGTTGCCTCATCCATTGGGCTGTATTTCTTTGATTGAATGATCTTCTTTTGCTTTGGAAATGCTAACAGCCATGGAAAAAAATGGATTTGTCATCAACAAACTTTCTACCTACCCAATCCTACCCTTTCTAGAGTGCATTTGGATTGGCAAACTCTCTTTCAACATTTTATTCTTTTTGAAAGAAAAAAATCTAATCTAGTTCTACTTCTTATTTCTCCATGGATTCAGATTAAACAGTTGAATCCATATAATTCTCTAACTAATCTACTATCTGTTTGGGATTAAACTATCCAATCATATTTTATTCTCTAAGTTACAACATAAATTTAAAAACATCCAAGTCAAGATTAAGTTGTTTTACTTGCTATGATCTATGGCATAAGAACAAGTTGCACATAGACATTATTTTGCAAAAAATCAAAACAAAATGTACGACTTAAGATCTGGAAGTTTCACAACACTTCCTTCATCTTTTACAGCTCTATTTGTACTACTGTGTGAGCTGTTTTCTTCATCATCTGGTTCAGATTTTGAGCTGATTAGAACCAGTTTTGCATCTGTTTTTTGACTCAAAAAATAAAACAGATTTGAGTCATCTTTCTTTTTGGAAACTTAGGTTCAGTTTTTAGCTTGTTTGAACCTTTTATTTCTATCCTAAACTTTCTACTGATAAGCCAATATTAGACAGTTTGCAAATCGGATTCACTATCCTATCAGCAGAAAAAATTTAAAGCTAATTAGTCAAGATTGAACAGTTTGACTAACTAGAAGTGTGTTTTGAGGAGTGGCTTTTAAGCTTGCACACTTTCAGAATTTTTCTTTTTTGGCATGGAGCTGTGCCTTTCTTGTTTTCACAATCCACCCTCTTTTCTAACTTTGAATGCAATGGTTAGACTATGATATTTACAATGAGAAAATAAAAATGCTTTGAAACCTAGGATTCTTGGCAGAAGTAATGCTTGAGCATCCTGCCATTGACAGTACCTCCATATAGATCTTCTCCATTCAATTCTTTCAAGAAAAATGTATTGTGACCTCTCTCAGCATGAATAATATAGGGCCCTTTCCACAAGTTCTCAAGCTTGCTATGTTTTCCCTTCTCTTCTCTTCTTGAATCCCATTTAAGAATAACATTTCCAACTTCGAAATTGTTTGCCTTAGTCCTTTTATCAAATTGCTTCTTCATATTTTCTTGGAATAACTGTGTTCTTTCATAGACTCCCTCCCTGGTTTGTTGTAAATGGATTGTCTGGTTGATTCTTCTCTGCATATCATTGTCTTCAATCTGCACTTCTTGAAGGAGTTTCATGACTGGCACTCCCAATGAGGTTGGAAAGACTGCATCCATGCCATAAACTAACTGATAGGGGGACATGTTTATTTATTTCTTTGTGGTCAACCTATCAGCCCATAAGGCATGAACCAGTTTACTGTGCCATGATTTCTGATTTTGCTCCAACATCTTTTTAATGATATTAATGAGGCTTTTATTGGAGGATTCAGCTAATCCATTCCCTTGGGGATAGTAAGCAGTGGAATGGCCCAAGGTTATGTGGTATTTGTGACAGAAATAAACCATCTTCTTAGATTTAAAAGCAACAGTATTGTCTGTTATGATTTTTCTGGGACAACCAAATCTGGATAGGATGTTTGTTTCGAGAAACTTGATAATGATAGTGCCATTAGTATTCCTGGATGGTATAGCTTCTATCCATTTGGTAAATAAGTCAGTAGCTGTGAGGATCCATTTATGCTGAGCTGAGAAGGATGGGTGAATTTCCCCAATGAAGTCTAAACCTCATTGTTGAAAAGGTTCCTCAACTTTGATGGGATGTAAGGGTAAGGGAAGGATTTTTCTTCTGCCATCAAAGATTTGACACTTATGGCAAGACATGACCAGCTTTTGAGTGTCCGGGAAAAGGGTAGGCCAATAGTAACCAGATCTAAGAATTTTTTTTGTTGTGGCCTTCTAATAGAGGTGTCCTCCACATTCTCCGTCATGCATTTCATGCATGATTTTTCCTGCATCATCTTCAAGTAAACATTTAAGAAAAATTCCAACAGCATTTTTCCAATATAATACTCCATCTAATATGCAAAAACTCAAAGCTTTTTGTTTTAGAAATCTAGCTTTAGTTTTAGACAAAGAAGGAGGGGAATTTAAATACAAAAGCACATAAATAATGTCAGCATACCAAGGAGAATTTAGAAATGTTTCTCCAATAAAAGGAGCATCAGATTTTTCTATTTCTTCCAACACGTCTACCATATTCATGTCTAGTGCTTGGAAGTTAGACTCAGCCATAAGTTTTGCTAATCCTTTTCCTTTAACTAACTTGGTGGGCCTGATCTCTAAGTCATACTCAAGAATAGTTGCAATCCATTTTCCCCTTTTACCATCAGGGTCTTGACTTAGAATATCCTTGACAACAGTATGTGGAACAAAAGCAATTACGTGAGAGTGTAAAATATAGACCCTAAAGTCTTTTAATTCTTTCACTAATGCTAAGGCTTGCTTCTCCATGATGTTATATTTGAGTGGAGCATCTCTCAAGGCCCTAATAAAGAAATATATTGGTTGTTCTAGCCCCGAATCATTCTTTTGCAGTAAAACTACAGCTATTGTATGTTCAGATGCAAAGGAAAAGATATAGAAATATTTGGTAAAATCTGGACTAATTAGGACTGGTGCTTGAGTAAGAGCTTGTTTGACCAGTTCGAATGATTGTTTAGCTGGTAAATTCCATTTTACACCGACATCTTTCTTAAGCATGTTTGTAATGTTTTTTAATATCTCAACAAGATTAGGGATAAACCTCCTCAGAAAATTAATCTTTCCGATGAAAGATTGCAATTATTTGAGGCTCCTCGGATGGCTGATCTGCAATATGCCATCTAGCCTAGTAGGGTCTATTTTGATTCCTTCTTCCGAGATTATGTGGCCAAGAATTTTACCTTCTTGGAGACCAAAGAGTGTTTTCTTAGGATTCAATGACAAGCCAAATTTCCTACACTTCTCAAAAACTTTTCTTAAGTGAATCAAATGTTCTCCATCAGTTTTTGAAAAGACAGTTATGTCATCAAGGTAAATAATTATGAAATAGCCAATATCTTCATAAAAGGCTATGTCCATGGCCCTTTGGAAGGTGGCCCCTGCATTCATTAATCTGAAAGGAATTTTGACATACATAAAGGTGCCCCAAGGAGTGGTAAAAGCAGTTTTGATTTGATCACTTGGGAGAACTAACACCTGGTTGTAACCTGAGAACCCATCTAAGAGTGATATCCTTTTAGACCCAACTACCTTCTGAAGTATATGGTCCATCTTAGGTAAAGGGTAGTTGTCTTTTAGGGATGCTTTGTTTAAGTTTCTGAAGTCAATACAGAGCCTGATCTCCCCTGTCTTTTTCCTAATAGAAACTAAGTTTGATACCCATTCTGAAAACCTAACAGGTACTATAATGCTAGCATCATGCATCTTTTCAATTTCAGCTTTAACTAATGGTAATAAAAGTGGGTTTATTCTCCTTAGTTTTTGTTTGAAGGGCTTTTGATTTTCCTTCAGGGGAATCTTGTGTTGAATGATGCTGGTATCATAAGATCTTAGATCTGTGTATGCCCAGGCAAAAACATCTTTAAACTCTTTAAACAGATCAATGTATCGAGATTTCATATGAGTTGAAAGAGTGCTGGACAATTTAATCATTTTGGGTTCTGTTAGGGAACCTATGTTGTGCTCTTCTACGTTTGTTTCTACAGGCTCCATTTTTGGTTCTTTGGCTACATCATTAAAGTCGAAAGGGTGTTCTAAAGGTGAGAGACCTCTTGGAATTGAACCTTCTTACATTTTAAAACTTCCAGGTATTTTTGGTCCACGTCGTCAATTAACTCTGCTTCAAACGGACTCTCGTAATGATTTATATCAGTAGAGTGTGTTATTTCAGCTTCCGGGATTTCTTCGATATATAAACAGTTTTCCTTATGGCTAGTTTCTAATATTGGTATACTAAAATCATTTTCTGATTACAAGAAATCATTTATGTGTTTGTCAGAGTCAAACACCTACCAGTGATCTTCGTTATCAGGTACAGCAGGCCTGTGTTTTACTTTTACGGTAAGTTGTTCATTTATTCCAGGTGTTTGACAGTTACTGGCATTGAAAGATAGTTCATTTTCCAAATGATTAAATGCTCTAGGAATGAAAATAAGTTCGTATTTTTCAAAGGTTTTTAATAAATCGAAAGCAGCGTTCTGATATTCCCTAAGCCTCGAATTTCTGGCTGAGTATTCTCCTTTGATTTGTTTTATGATAAGTTCAAAATCTCCTAAGATTGATATCTTCTGGGCTTGTAGTTGTTTAAGTAATTTTAAGCCTAGGAGAAGTGCTTCATACTCGGCGATATTATTAGTGCATGGGAAATCCAATTTGCATGAAAAACTTTGATTTGTATTTTGAATCCACACACCTGCTCCTGCACTTGTTTTATTACAAGATCCATCAAAATTTATTTTCCAAAGTATGTCATCCTTATTTTCATTTTCTTGTTGCTGTTGATTGTCAATGTTTTGAATTTGATCCAAGGGGAGATTAAATTGTTGTGGTGAACTAATTGGATCTATGTTCTCTTTATCTTGTTGAGTAATGTCATCTTCATTATATAAGATAAAGGAATCTAAACTCGATTGAATAGAATATATGGGAGAATTGTTTGGTCTATCCATGTTGCTCACCATGTACTTCATATGAGATTCCCTGTATAGTCTTCTGTTTTGGTTAAAAATGGGAATGGTGGCATAAGACATGTCCATTTGAATGCTTCCTTGAAGTTTGGCTCCCCAAGATTTTGATAATAGCATGCCATACTTGGGGGGAATGTCCGCTACAAATATATCCATAACTAGACTCTTAACAGGAATTTGAGCTAAAGTAACACACAAGTCTTTGATTAAACCCAAACATTTGACTCGGCTTGAGTCGAAAGAATACAAATCTTTGTATGGTTTAGTAATCTCTAAGCCTAATCTCTCCATTACCACCTTGGGCATCAGATTGTGCGAAGCTCCTGAATCTAACATGGCATTGTGTAATATTTTCCATGTATGTTCAAGCTAACATAGAAGGGAGGGACAACCCCTTCTTGATATTTTCCTTCAACTTCTGGACCAAACAACAACTCAGGTTTGTCATCTGTCAAGTTTAAAGTGTTTGTATCACTTCCTAAGTTAAAAGCTTTCAAAACTTGGTTTTTGTACACTTCTTAGGTTACTAGTTCAACTAGGGGGATGGTGACTTTTATCTTGGCAATCTCTCCCTCAAGGCTGAAACGGATAATTGACTTATTTGTATTTACATCTGTCTTTTCAATTGAATTCTTTTCAACAACTTTGATTTGTTGAACCTTGTTTGGACTGGTAATTGGGATAGTTTTATTAGGACCACTAGCTGAAGTGCTAGGGGTAATCTGTTCAACATTTGGCTGGACACCTTTGTCTTTGTTTAAGTCTGGTTTTTTGGCTGAAATGTCGGTTTTTTCTGCTGTCTTTTTGGGTTGGTCTTCTGCGTTTTTCTTGATAGCAGTGCTAGTATTCTTATCTTTTGAATTCTTTATGCTTCCCTTGCTCCTAAGATCATACTGTTTATGTACTTCCATGATTGTGTTTTCAAACCCCAATCTATAGTCATCAGAATCTTCATGGGTGTTTGTACTTTGATCAGAGAAGAAACCTTGTTCTTCCTCTGTGAGGAAAACATCATCCCCACTGTCTGATCCAATCAAGTTTACATGGGATTCTTCCAACCTTTCCAACTCTCTATCTTCCTCATATTGATCTACATATTTTTGTTGGAAGGGCGGTCTAATCTTTTGGTCGTTTTCGTTCTGTTTGTCTTGATTGTTTTCTCTTCGATAATTCTGATTTCTATTTCGAGGAGCAGTTTGATTTTGATTTTCTTGTGCTTTCTTAATTATACTCATCTCTTTCATCATTTCTTCCAACATCCTCTCCATTTTTGAGCTTGAAGTAGAGGGAGTGGAATCTTCTTTAAAAGACACTTTCTTCTCAATTTTCATTCTTTCTCTCTTCTCTATTAGGTTGACTTCCACAGAAAGAGCACCTCTTTGCATATCTTCAAGAGTTGCAAAATCTCTCTCTCTTAGCGAATAGGTCATGTCGGAGTCAAACCCTTCAGGAAACTTGTTTAAAGCTGAGCCTTGTGGAGGTTTTAGTTCAGGGGAAAGTGCATTATACACACTATTAAATCTAGTGCAATAGGCTTTCACACTTTCCCCAGGGTTTCTATGGAGATTTTTGTAATCAGAAAGGACTTGGAGAGGATTCTTCTTTACTTCCCATTTGTTTAAGAATGTTTGATGGAAGCCTCGGAGATCATTAATACTATGGGGGGCTAGACCTTTGAACCATTTTCCTACTTCTACCCCTAAACTCTGAGCAAATAACCTAAGCTTGACTGAATCGTCATCGATTTCATTTCTGTCAAAGTAGTCATTCATTTTATCTACATGTTGTGATGCGGTTATAGCATTGCTGGCATCATACAATGGAATTTTGGACTGATAGTCCTATGGATATGGTACAGGAAGGACTAGAGGAGCATACCATGCTGCCATGATAGGTGGTGGGGGTGGATTCACAAGAGGGGGAATGGGTTGAAGTGGAGTGGTTTGGACAGTGGATGTTGGATGGACAGATGTGGATGTACCAGGGATAGAGTGTTGAGCTGACCTTGGATGAGAGACACCTAAATTTAGAAGGAAATGTAAATCGGTTGGTGTGGTTTCTCTACTACTAGGTTGTTCACTTTGTTCTGGGGATGAAAGTGAAGACTCAGAGTCTATCTGAATTATATCATCAAGCGACCTAGTTCTAAAAGGATTCCTTAAGTCGACTTGTGATTGGTGTAGAGCTGCAAGATTTTCAGGGACTGAATTTGCTCTCAAGGGTGATCTGAAAACAGTTGAAAATTTTATCTTGGAAGATTTCCTAAGTATACTTTCAGGGTTGTCAACTTCTTCCAGTGGGTTCGGGTCAGGGTAGGCTCTAGTATGAATCTTTCTAGAAGCCACTATGCTATGTTTTGCAGACCTAGTTGAAAAAGAAATTTTTTAACCAAATATGACAATCTTTAAGAGGCTAACTAATCTTTTCAGAAGGAGGAAAATTCTAATCTTAAAGCCTTCTAGTTGAGTTTGTACGATGTTGTTCAAGACTTGGGGTCTTCCCAGTGGATTCTTAAGGTCTGTCTTTAGGATTGTGGAGTCGCCAGGTGGAAACTTTTTAGCTCTTTTGGAGGTAAAAGGTTTTATGGTCCACCACCAGGTTTATTATGAAGCCAAACTGAAATGTTTTGGGTTTTTCTGAGTTATTTTGGTTGTATAGGTTAAGAGAGTGTCCTAAGTCTGATTTAACACTTAGCTAGGGTGTCAAAACGTACAAATTTTACTCTTATGGCTTGGTAACTGAAATCTTCAAGGTTTGACAAGGCCTTATGAGAATCCTAAGAGTTACTTAGTTTGTCATTGATTCAAAAGGTCCTATCATAATTACCATGATTGGTATTGCTCGAAGAGGGTTACTTATGTAATGCTAGAGAGTGAGTGTTTTACTTTGCAGATTTCACTCAGTGTCCCACCGTGATTGCCATTATGTTGGTGTCCCATGTTTTGATAGTTTGGAAAATCAAAAGACAAGGCAACATCAGAACCAATCTTTAGATTTACAGGATCTAGTCCTCCTGTTCTCAGAGAGGGATCTCTCAAATGTTTGTTTGCAAAATTTTATCTTGTGTGCTTTGAGTATTGATTTTAGACTAGTTATTAAGTGCAGGTGTTTATTTGTTTGATTTTTTGGTTGGAATGATACAGCAGAACATGAAGGACCTAGGAAAGATATATAGGACAGCAAAATATCTGTTTCATTGGGCAATGGAGTCAAGAGATGATCATAACAAACTCATCAATGGATATGGGATATCAAAGGGAAAATCTAACTTGGCCACAGGATCCTTTTGTTTTTGGAATGAAATGAACATTAATGATTTGAAAAGAGAAGTTTAATTCTCAACACAGGGAATTTGAAAGCATAATTTGAAACAATAAAGAGTTCTTTGATAGACAGGGCTAACCATAAATTATATAAATCACACCTTTAAGCAAATAATGATTTCAAAACAACTTTTAAAGTAAAATCTAAGATTCGGGGAACTCCCTATTTCCTCAAAGATTTTATTCTAAAGGACTTTAGAAAAAATATAAGATTTACTGATAATCACAGTCATAGAAGAGGGAACACCTAATACATATATGATCATAATTATAACGACCTTTAAGCCAACTGTTTAAGTGAGGACAAAGGGAAAGATCAAAACAGACCTCTCTGATTCACTGTAAGCAAAGAACTTCAAAGGGAGACTTCAATAACAGTTTTTTAAGTGGCAACAAACAAGCAGGGAGGACCATAAATCATGCTGAAACCAACTGTCCAAACTATTAAGGAAATAAACAAGCATGAAGACTAAAGAGAAAGAGTAAAGCCTCTCAAATAATTCAGCAGAAGAAAACATAGAATAGTGAAGGATGAACAGGTCTAAGGTGCTTCCAGGAGTCATTTCTTAGCCTACTATTTTCTATCCTACTGTAGTGAGAAATTATGGAACATAATGAAAACAGGGGAAAACATGAAACAGTTCAGAATACTTCACCAACAACCAAGCTCATGGATCCAATGATAGAGCCTTCTCAAGAACAAGCATGCAACAACATCCTCAAGACTTCCAAGACTCCAACTTCTTCTTCAACTTCAACGGACTATGTATTTATTTCAGAGAGTTTCAGTATTACAACTTGTGATCAAACAACAACCAATCAACCAACAACTTCTCATCTTCTACAGAAGTATTTATAGAAGGATGAGGAGGTGAGATCTGATAAAAGATCTCCTAAGGTAATTAATATAGATTCAGGACTTCTTGGCCTTTTGAGGGGCTCGATGAAGAATTTTACAGGTGTTTCTCTGTATTAACTGTTTTATAATTGATATCAAAGTTCAATGGGAGCTTTGTTGACTTTGAGGCCCTGCATAATGTGGAGTAATTCTGCAGATATTTGTTGCATTCTTTTTCTGTGGCAGAATTAACTTCTTGACAGTGCTGGAGGCAGATATTTCTTTAAGAAAATAACTTTGGCCTCTGTTTGAAAGGTTTGAGGCAACAGGTGGCTCTGTGGTAGCTGAGGAATTAATTTGCCTCAGAATGCAGCAGTGGAGATTATTTCTGCCTGTCAAACAATTATAATTTCTCCTAAATGTGTTTTAATTCTGGGAATTAGGCTTTTGATAAGCATTTTTATCCGTAATTCCCATACCTGTCTTCAATGTTCATCTGCTATGCTCTTTTTTCAAACTTATACTCTTCTACTGTCCTTTTGAATTAAAACGGTGTCTTGTCGATGTGCAGAGCCGCGCTGGGATTTTTATGTTATCAATGCTCATGAATCATTGAGAAAACAGTGGAATAGAGCCCGCGAATGGTTCTCTTTAAAAGCTTAAAAGCGCAGGAAACGTCTTTCCTGGCCTTCGGCCATCTCTCTTCAATACAACGGAAAACCATTAAAAACACCTGCAAAACACAAAAAATAATTAATAAATCCTGCGTTTTTAGGTTTAAATTGCTTCATAAGGCGGGGAAGGAGCGTAGCCGTTGGATGAAAGCATCCAACAGTGGAGATCTATTTCAGAATAGGCAAAAGGAGAGCGAGAAAAGAATAAGGCGGAGTGAGTTTGGACCGTCCGATCTGGACATGTGGACGGTCCTGATTGAATCGGAGGATCTCAATCGGGAGATGGCAATCGGGAGTGGCGAGTGAATGGAGCGATTGAATCATGCGATGCGATTACGCGCGGACCGTTGATCTAAAACTCAGATCAATGGTGGGAATTGAATCGGGGTATGGCCAATCGGCGGAACAAACGAACGTACGCGATGGAGATTTGCGATGCGATGGAGCGCAGACCGTCGATCTAATAAATAGATCAATGGTGGAGAAAAAATCGGGGAAGACACAATCAGAGGTCGAGAATGAGGCGATGCGATTGCGCAATCAGAGAAAAGGCCGATGCGATTGCGATGATCTGGAGATAGGCCGATGCGATTTTAAAACTTCCAATGCGATGGGGCAATCAGAACATCGCAATCGGAAGTGTCAACTGAACATAATCAGAGGAGCCCTTCAAATATTTCCGATGCGATTAGAGAGGCGGGGCTTATATATATAAAAATCCAATCGCAATCGGAACTTTCTGATGTGGCCTTTTTAATCAACCCATTTGTAATCTCCGATTGCGATTGAGCGATCGGTCTTTTAATCTACCCATTGAAATTTTCAACACATGACTTAAGTTTTTAAGTTAAAACTTTGGATAAGTGGGTTTTGGGTTTTTACAAAGAAAAAGAACGATCGGGAATGAAATATTCATAGATTTTTTAAGCGCCAAAAGGTTTTGGCATTTGGTTTTAACGCGTGGGCATGTGGGGGGAAGTGGTTAGGACTTAGCCCAAGGGGGCTTAGGTCCATAGTAAATAAAACTTGTATTTTTTGTGAATTTTTCAGAGTTTTTTAATAGAATTTGATGGGTTTGGAATGGTTAAAAAATGGGTTTTTAACTATGGAAAAGTGATATTCATAAATGGAAGAAAAGGATTTATGAAAACCAGGGAGTTTTTGTGGAGAAAAAGGGGAGCAAATGAAGGTAAGTTGTGAGTGGGAGAAGGGAAAAATGATGGTTTTTGCAGCAGTTTCTCTTGGAATCAGCATATTTCCTAAGTATAAAAGTGGGAACAGAAATGAAGATTATGGACAGAGGCATGAGGCCTTCAAGGAGCCTTCAAGAGCCAACAATTTTTTAGTGATAAACTTTGTTCCTTGGAGGCTCAAAAAGTCTTAGCCACCTTTTGGTATAACAATTATTATAGGTGGCTAACACCTTGTATGCAAAGGTCCCCCATGGGCATGTAAATTTCGTTTCATCCTTATCCTCCAAGGTTATATAGATTTGTTTATACCCGCTAAACGCACCTAGGAAGGAGAAAAAATTCTTCCCAGCCAAGGTGTCCAGGACTTGGTCAATGAATGGAAAAGGGAAATGGTCTTTTTGAGTTGCCTTGTTTAGCTCCTTATAGTCCACACAAATCCACCATTAACCATTCTTTTTGGGAACGATAACCAGTGGAGACACCCATTGGCTGTCCGAGATGGGGTAAATAAAACCTACATCCAGTAATTCCTGAAGTTCGTCCTTGACAATGTTCTTTAGAGCGGGATTCATTCTTCGTTGGGGTTGTCTCACAGGACGAAAATCTTCCTTAATGTAAATATGATGAGTACATAGACTAGTTGGAATCCCCTTCATGTCGGTATAATCCTAGGAAAAGGCTTCCTTATGGTTTTGAAGCACCTTTAGGAGATGCTTTGTCTAGGGTTCTGAAAGATTCGGGTTGACGTTCAGCATTTTTCCTGGTTCAATTTCAATAGTAACACTATCATGGGATAAATTTGTAGGGATGTTCTCAATTTCATCTTCTGGTTTAATGTTTTCCTGCATTTCAAAACTCATGGCAGATTCTAAAATTTGACAAGTTGAATCAGAAACAGAATAGGGATCATTAATAAAAGTGTTAATGGTATTGTCTTCAGCTTCTATTTTGAATTGAAGGGCCTGCCCAATGGTAAGGACAGGTCTAATTTCTTCATTTTCAGGTTTGGATTCTTCCATTGGTAGAGGTTTTCGCTTGGCTAATGGCTTCTCTAATGGGCTTGGTTCCGCAGGAGGATAGAGAGTGAGGTTCTTTGTAACCATCCCATTTAATATAACCATATATCTGGATCGACACCCAGTATAGGCATCTGTGGTTGCAAGCCAAGGTATTCCCAAAATCAAGGGATGACCACCAGTTGGGGATCGTGTCTATAATACAAGGACGTCCACGGGATAGTGCCATGAGTCCACCGAAATAGTAACGTCTTCCAACTTCCCTACTGGTTTAATTGTAGAACTATCTGCCAATTCCAAGACAGTAGGGGTTGGCTTAATGTTTCTAAGACCTAATGCATTCATTGTTTCAGAGGTGATGACATTTATGGCAGCACCCAAATCTACCAGTACATTTGGGATTTCAACCCCATTAATTTGTACCATTAGAATAGGATTCCCTGGGTCCTCATATTTTATAGGCATGGTTTTTCCTAGCATGATGCCAGACAGTCTACCCATCACATGGATGGTCAATAGATCCCTTGATTTCTTCCCAGGTTTCTTAGAAAAATATTCTCTGAGAGTTTTTCTATATATAGGTATGTCCCTCATAGCTTGAAGTAGGGGTATTTTAACAAAAAGATTTTGTAATTCTCCCAGGAAGTCGAATTCTACTTGAGGGCTTTGTTTACTCAGGGTCAATCTTTCAGGATATGGCGGATTGATTGGACGACCTTGGTTAATAGCAAGTTAGGGAGGTGTTTGATTTATAATGTTTTGGTCTGGTTTATTCCCAACTGTTTTTTGTTCTGGTTCTGTAACTTCATTATCAATATGTTCTATGATAATAGGTGAAGTTGGAGCATTCACTATCCACCCAGATTGTAAGTTTATCTCATTAATTCCTGCGGTTGAAATGCTATATGATGGAAGGCTAAGAGTGTCAACTTGTTGAACCCCTTTATTATTAGGATTCGGGTTGGGTTGGATAGGAAGTTCAGGTCGAAGGGGTGGATTACCCGGAGGTACATTGGAAGGCAATTGAAGTTGTTGTTGTGGCATGGATTGGGGAAACTTTCGAGTAGGAGAGGGTCCACACCAGTTCTGAGCCCATGAATGATTCAAACTAGTCTGTGGAACCCATTGTTGCCAGGGCGGATATTGATATTGAGGCCACATTGGTGAAAAAGGTACAAACTGGGAACCCGTATTAAAATTATTAAAATATTGAGACGGGTCTTGAGGCATATGTGGATTCATATTTCGTGGTCAAGGCTACCATGGCTTCTTCGGTCCCATGAAGTACAGTTGATCCATCGCGCTCTCTTCACTTGCCCCTTGAAAAACTTCTTTCAATCCTGGCAACGAAGGGCACGAGCTGGTCTCATGGGTCTGTTCGCAAATTACACAGGCTTCAACTACATTCAATGGGCATTCTTTCGGCGGATGCTTCTTTCTGCACTGAGGGTAGAATATAACAATAGTATTTTCCAACTCCATTTGTTTCTATTTCGCTTGCAAAGTGTCCATCTAGGAAAATAATGTACTTAGGATATCAGTCCTCAGGTTATCCAGTAGATTTCTGATTTCTACCTTTGTGACCCCTCCACCAGAATTTTTTGATGACCGAATTCCTTGTCCATTTCTTGCAGCCCCTCGTGAACACTGAATTCACAGGCCACGGATACTGTCGAAGTCTTCCTTATATATATCCTCTTATCCTACTATGTTTAAGAGTTGTAGAGAATCTTCTCTGAGTGCCCAGAAAAGGATGATCTTTAGAATACCTTTGTCTAGGTCACTATGGCCTGACCTCTATAGTATGTATTTAAATCGTTCCACACAATCTTCCATATTCTCATCTTCTTTCTGTACAAACTTAAAAATCTCCTCCTTGATATCGCAGGATTTACAGTAATCCTGGTATTTCTCCAAAGATACTTCCTTCATTGCATCCCATGAGGAAATAGTCTTTCCCCTTAAACCCATGAACCATCACAAGGTTGTTCTCTTTAAAGAAGCATGAAATATCTTTAATTTCTGAGCATCAACGATATAGTCGTACCCCCGACAAAAAATATAAAATTCAAAGAGGAATGTATAGGGGTCCTTAGAGGAAAGACCATGAAAATTAGGCAAAGATGTTAAAGGGATGGGCTTCATTAGCGCATCACCTGTGATGTTTCCAATTGGGAAATCAATTGAGGAAGTTGTAGGTGCCATAAATATCCTCCAATACTCACTCGAAATTTCAACTGGTTCTTCAACTGATAATTGGGGTGATTCAATTGTAGGAGGTTTCACAGCACTCCCTCGGTCTCGTGGCGATGCCTACCCCTTCAGGAGTTCTTATTCCCAATTGGAATTTCTCAATTCCTCTGATCCCTTGCTTGTAATTTCTTCTCCTTCTGCCGACAATAGGGGTGTTCCTTCTATTGATACTTTATTTACTTCTTCTTCTATTGTTGAGAGGGTCTTCTCTAGTACCATGGATGGCACTGGTTTTTCAACCGTCTGCCCCTCAAACTTCGTCTGAATCCTTACCCTGACAACAACACGAGAAGATGCTTCTGATTCAGCCTTTGCGATGATCTCCTGAATATACGTATTCCTTCCCAAATCCATTCCTTTATTTAGGGTCTTCCTCTGCCCCTCTTATTTGGATATTTTTCATGCAGTTGGTGGGAAGAAATCATTAAAATAACAATAGTGCTCAAGACCTGGAGTAGGACAAATAATTTCCTCCCCAGGACGAGAGATTGGACTCAAGCTGAAAATTAAACAAACTTAAAAGAAAATGAAATCTAGGTCAAACAGAAAATCACATAACTTGAAAAAATTAAGGTTCGGGACCTAAATTAGGGTAGTCGAAATACCCTCCCCAGGACGAGAAATTGGCCCCTAGGAAAAGAATCAGAAAGTAAGAAAACAGAATACTACGCTCCAGACTTAGAGTAGGGTCACAATTTCCCTCCCTGAGACGAGAGATTAATTCTTAGAAAAATAATATGAAAGCAAAAAGACAAAGCCCTACCCTCAAGACTTAGAGAAATTCCCTCCCTAAGATGAGAGATTGATATTTAGAAAAAAAAAAATCAGAAATCAAAAATACAAAACCCTACGCGCAGGACTTAGAGCAAGGTAACAAATTTCCTCTCTAAGAAGAGAGATTAATCATTAGATCAATGTGGATCGTGTTCTTGCACCTTGTTAGCCTTCCCTGGAAACGAAGCCAAAATTTTGGTGTCTGAGTGTGAGTAAATTATTCAACCATTTTTCAATAGTAATTTATCAATCCAGGTGCGTACATTATTTCAAGGTAACGCGAAAGATATATGCAGGAGAAATGGCACAATCCAATACCAATCACAGGTTTAACAACTGAAATAAACAAGAACTACTGTGGTAGTAATTAAGATAAATTGCATAACTGTAAAATCATTCACGGCAATTCAAGAAACATACCAGAACAGCAATTGCAAAAAATCAAATAGAGATGCGAAAACAACACACATAAATAACGCAACACCTGATCAGAAGAGTGGGCCCAACTCTCTGACCAGGGCTGTAGTAAACTCACAGCTTATAGATGGAATAGAAAAATAGCTTGCATTCAATTAATTAACAGTCTTCTATTACAAACTTGATCTCTTGTATGCTAACCCCATTCATATCCCTGAGACCCTTTTTATACAATTGTTTCGAAAACCCTTCTTTCGATCTGACAACTAATATTTACAAATATACAATCATTGCAATGACCAAAATATTAGTCGAGAGGAAACCAAGAAAGTTCTGGAATAGATCTGGAGTAGGTCTGGATCTGTTATGTTGTTACAGCATATCAAAATGGTGGTGAGAACTCGGAGTTGCTTTCGTGACTTGCAGATGCGACCTTTTGATTATCGGATCTGCGGAAATGACAGAATTAATACTTGCGTAGGTAAAATCTCCCTGACTATTATTTCATTAATCAAACATTCCATATAAGACAGCGGGATGGGGTTTACCTTGTGCGTTTAGAGCATTTAATGATACAAAGAGATGAAAGAGTGGGTGAAAGTAGAAGAGAAAAGTATGCAGATTTGGTACCTAATAGTGACCAAGTCAGTACTAGACACCTTTTCACCAATATGTCCTAACTTATTAAATATATCTTTCACACGGGAAATGAAATTTCTTATATTTTGTTTGCTTCCATTTTTATAGAAAAAATCTTAGTCTTCAAAAATAAGGTATGTTTTGTATTTGTTGTTTTATACAAACCCTTGAGCACATTCCACATTTCCTTGGATGTCTTGCAATCTTTGATGTGAGGAATAATGTTTTCCTTTACCAACATAAGCAACAACAACAACAAAAATTCTCTCGTTTCTCCCAACCTCGAATATAAGCTACAACGGTGGATTTTCGCTCATCCAAACTCACAATTGACCACAACTTATAACCCTCTAAAATTGCCAGGAACTTGAATTTCCAATTCACATAATTTCCTGCATCGAATTTAGTGGATTCATTCAAATAATTATCACCCAAAATATTTGAAATTTTTAAATGTGCCCAAAAATTGCACCTAATATCAAATAAATACCAAATATTTAATACCAAATAATCCCATAAATACTTTCACCACACACACTCACCGCACCATGAAAATTTATACCAACAACCTTTTTCTATTTTGTTTTTAAATTCAAAACTCCTTTCATCACTTTTAAAAAAAAAATATTATTTTAAAAGGTCCTCTCTCCTTTTTCACACCATGCAATTTACTCTCCACCACACAATATCATTTCAAAACGAGTTATAAAAACTTATATTCATTCACACAATTATAAATACCACTCCTCTATGAACTTGAATATTAATTTTAAACTTCACTTCTTATTCCTCTTAATTTAAACTCCTTTATAAAACTCAATTTCCACTATTACACCTTTATAACATCATTCCTCAAAGAAACACAATGTGCTCCTTTTAAATCATAAAAAATACTTCACAACACACTAGGCTTTCATGAACTTTATATATTGCAGAAACGCAAGAGTAAAGGAGATTATACCAAGGTTGAAGGCCTCTGCAATGAGGCGATGAAATAAATACATGATAGGCCATCAATATTCTTGCACAGTTCCAAGATGAAAGTGCATTTCACTTTAATCTCAACTCCCACACATCGTCCAAACCCTTAGATTCATCATTGGATTCAGGTATTGGAGGCTTCGATTATGGAACTCTAACAACACACTAATCCTTATAGAATGCTTCTTCATGACACTAGTGATCTCTCACAGACTCTTGGACAACTTGTTCTCATGTCCAGCCAATAGTTGAAGCAACAGACCAATTCACTCGATCTCACAACTCCCTCTGATACCATATCATAGAAGAACACTTAACATGAAAACTTGACGATTTCATTCCCGGACATTGTAATTTATACCTAAAGCCAGCCAAAAAATCTACATAGATTTCACTAACTCTTATTTATTTTCTACCCACTCTTGCTGACTATTAACTTCTTGTCCACTAATATCGACAATCTAGAATTTACTCATCGTGATTATTTCTAAAATCAAGCGCTCTAGGGCACTACTCGGTGCAACACATATACGATATGACCTCTATCTCTCTTGGAAGGCGATCTGAAGAGTGTTGGTTACACAATATTTGGACGTGGCATATGCCCAGGAAGAGTATGTTGTTCGGTTGGCTTATCTGTAGAATAAAATTCTTACTCGGGACAACATTTTCAAGCGTGGATTCCACAGCCCTGGGTGTTGTAGCCTATGCCATGATTCCACTTAAAATGTTTTACACTTATTCATCCACTGTTGTTTATATGTTGTTAGCACATGGACACCTATTCTACAATATCTTCGTATCAATGTGCGTTGGTGTTTTGACTCCATTGAAACATGTTTTAAACATTGGAATGACTCAACATAGGATGTTTGAACTCCTCCTTTTTTCATGTGTTGGGGCATTTGGAAGGGGTGAAATGCTAGTATCCATGAAGATATCTCGTACAACATTGGCTGCATTGGATCCAAAATATGTGCTTACTTCTTGGAGTATAAACAAGCTCCTCTTCGTATGATCCGACGCACCTTAAAAAATTCTCCAAAGATCATTTTCCCTTATGGACATTTCAATGGGGCTACTCTGTTCCATAATTGCATATCGGTGCCAGGATTGTCATCGACTCTAGCTGCACTTACTTATTTTTTGGAATTTCTAAGAATTCCAGAACAGAATAGAGAGAAAAATGCTCTCCTCTTAACATAGAGAAATTAATAAAAAAATTTCTTCACAGGGACAGAGATTCACACTTTAAAACAAACTATATTTCATTAACTCAAAGAGATTGTTACAAACACTTCCTCTGATAGAGGGATTACAAAGAAAACAAGACTGCTAAAAAACGCAGTGCATAACAAAACTTCATTGTCTCTGTTCAAGAACAAAAACACTCTCTATTACAACATACTTTGTCTCTTCATTCTATTCAAAAATCACTACACTGCTGTGTGTTTACTTTTCCACACTACTATGCTTAACAAAAAACATTACATTACATACCTCTCGGGCTTTTCATTTATATATGTCGTAACATATAAAACATAACATAAAACCTTTCTAAAATAAAACTAAGCTACTTTAAAAGACGTGAAAACAAATTTAAATCCGCCTCATAAAAGGATTGGGTCTGGAACTTAACAATACAAACGGGCCAACTTAAATCTTCCAATTGCAATTGTAATAGACGTGCGATGAGATATTAAGTTTGGATCATAAACACTCATCGGGTATGGAACTCAACATTATGGATGGGCCAAAAAATAAAATTTCCGATTGAGCGATTGCAATTACGCCAATCGCATCGGAACATTTCATCGGACATAACAAAAAGTGGAGGTAGCATATGCGACTTGCGATTGCGATGATCTCATCGCATCAGAACATATCAGTAGGAACAAAAACAAATGGGAAGGAGGAACATGCGTTGTTCACTTGCGATTTTTGATTGCGATGATCGCATCGGAACTTCGCCACATCAAAAAGACACTTAAACTTCAAAACTATTTTGCGATTGTGATTAAAAAAGAAATGTGGGGACCACTATGACCTGTCCCAATCAAAACTTTGAAAGTTGATTTGTCTGTGTATTAAACTAAAAACTATGTTTTTCTTTATAAATTTTTGTTCTTCAATAAAGGACGAAAGCTCTGTTTCTTTCAAATACAGCGGACAGGCACCAAAACACAAAACTAAAATTGACTATTCATCGCATTTGGAAAGCGGCTCTATTTCATGGTTCCTCCAGACAGAAATAGAAGGCGTCTAGAGTATAGAGCAGTTGAAAGTAACATTTCAACACTCCCCCTTAATTTCAACAGCTGGGTTATCAGTCATACCCAGGCATTTCCTCAAAAACTCAAAACTCTTCTACCCTAATGTTTTGGTCAGAATGTCTGCAAACTGCTCCTGAGTTCTGCAGTGTTCTAAAACAATTTCTCCATTGTTTACCAATTTTTTGATGTAGTGAAACTTTGTGTCAATGTGTTTCGTTCTCTTGTGAAACACAGAATTCTTGGATAATGCAATATCTGAGCTATTGTCACAAAAAATCACTGTACCTTTTACTTTCTCTTGGCACAAACTTCTCAACATCATCCTCATCCAAATTTCTTGACACGCTGCTACTGTAGCTGCCACATATTTTGCCTCTGCTGTAGACAATGCTACAAGAGGCTGTTTCTTAGAAGCCCATGAAATGGCTCCTGAACCCATGTGAAAAACATAACAGGATGTCCTTTTCCGATCATCTACACTTCCATCCCAATCACTGTCAGTGTATCCAATTAAATCTGAACATTCTGAAGCAGTATATAAAATACCAAACCTTTTAGTACCTTTAACATACCTTAGAATCCTTTTTGCTACCTGCTAATGTGCTTCTTTTGGCCTCTCCATGAATCTAGAGATCAAACTTACAGCATGCATTATATCAGGACTAGTTGCAGTCAAATACATGAGGCTGCCAACTATGCTCTTGTACAAACTAGGATCAAAATCCTTGCTATTGTCTTCTTTGCTGAGTTTTAATCCCATCACTGTAGGAGTGATTTTTTCTTTGCTCTCCTGCATATTAAATATTTCCAAAACCTCATTAACATATTTTTCTTGTGAGATAAAAATCCCATTTTCATTTTTCTCTACTTCTATTCCTAAGAAGTACTTCAACAAACCCATATCTGTCATTTCAAATTCTTCATGACCCTTTTAAAACTTTCAGCAAGGCAACTATCATTACCTGTAAAAATAACATCATCAACATATAACACAACAATTAGCATTTTACCATCTTTTTCTTTAATGTATAGGGTGGGTTCTCCCTAACATTTTTCAAAACAATTTTCCAGTAGATAGGAATCTATCCTACTGTACCATGCTCTTGGTGCTTGCTTCAGCCCATAAAGAGCTTTCTTCAATCTGCACACTTTTTTCTCTTGGCCTTTCTTTTCATAGCCTAGAGGTTGTTCAATGTAAACCTCTTCCATTAACACTCCATTTAGGAATGTTGACTTCACGTCCATTTGGTAAAATTTCCACTTGTTTTGTGCTGCTATCGACAGCACTACTCTCACGGTTTCCATTCTAGAAACCGGTGCGAAAGTTTCCTCATAGTCTCTCCCATACTGCTACTTATACCCTTTAACAACAAGTCTAGCCTTGTGTCTTTCTATTTTTCCTTCAGCATTACTCTTGGTCTTTTAGACCCATTTAACTCCAATAACTTCTTTACCTTTTGGGAGTTCAACTAGATCCCATGTCTCGTTTCTTTCTGTGGCATTAATCTCCTCATCCATAGCTTCTATCCATTTCCTATCTTTAATAGCTTCTTCAAAATGAATAGGGTCATCAACATGACAATATAAAGCAAATAAAGAGTTCATACCTTCATTTTCTGCCTCTTGCTCATAAATGTCATTTAAATTTCTGAACTTCTTTCCTCTTTCATTTGGTGTAAGAGTGCTTCAAGTAGCACTCGAATCTCCTCCTTGTGGTGTGCTTGGAGAAGCACTTTCATTTCTCCTCAAGGGTGTGCTTTGTTTTCCTTTTGTTGGTGCTTCTATTTGGGGATGTATTTCAGCCATCTCTTCATCATATTCATAATGAGACAAACAGTTTTTGACATTCATTGTTTTCTCTATGCTTCCATCCCAAGCTTCCTCTTCAATGAACTGAACATATCTTCTCACAATAAAATTCTTGGTGGATGGGATATACAACCTATAAGCTTTGGATTCCTCACTGTATCCGATAAAAATACATTTCTCCCCCTTTCTATCTAACTTCTTCCTTAGCTGATCTGGAATGTGTGCATAAGCCACACATCCAAAAACTTTCATGTGGGTGACTCCTTGCTTTGTCCCACTCCATGCTTCTTTCGGAACTTTGTTCATGACTGATTTTGTAGGGAATCTATTTAAAATGTACGCTGCACAATGTACATCTTTAGCCCAATAATCATTCGGCAAATGCTTTGCCTTTAACATACTCCTTACCATATCCATGATTGTTCTATTCTTCCTTTCGGAAACTCCATTTTGCTGCGGAGTGTACCTAGTTGTAAGCTGCTTATGAATTCCATTTTCTCTGCAAAAACGCAGAAATTATTTGGAGATATACTCACCTCCTCTATCAGTCCTTAGGACTTTGATATGCAGCCCACTTTGGTTCTCCACAAGTGCTTTGAAATTGCAGAATCTTTCAAACACTTCACTTTTGTTTTTCAAAAAGTAAACACAATTTGTTTCTTGTAAAATCATCTATAAATGTTAACATATAGTAGCTGCTAGCAACTGATGGAGTTTGCATCGGTCCACATAAATCTGAGTGGATAATCTCTAAGGGTTCTTTTGCCCTTTTTCTTTTTCTGGATGGAAAACTTTCTCTGTGTTGTTTACCCAAGATACAACCTTCACAAAGGCTGTCCAGTTTTTCTATCAATGGAAATCCTCTTACCATTCCTTTTCTATTCAACAAGTTAAGACCTCCAAAGTTGAGATGTCCAAATCTCAAGTGCCACAACCAATTCTCATCTTTTGGTTCACTTTGGAAAGCCTCTTGTGTCATTGCTTCCATTTCTTCTCCATTTTTCAAATCTGCTCTCATTCTAAGAGGGAACATTCTATTCCTTGTCATCTTCACTTCAGCAATACATTGTTTGCTTGGTGGTTTATCCATGATGGTGCATACATCATCTTCAAAAAAGACATTGTACCCCTTTTGAACAAGTTGTCCAATACTTAAGAGGTTATATTTCATTCCAGGAACATAATAAACATCTGCTATGGATTTCTTTTCACCTTTCCTTGTTAAGACATTTACTTCACCTTTTCCCATAACAGAAACTTTACTATCAGTCCCTAATGTGACTTGTGATTTCACATTCTCATCTAGCATAGAAAACATGGCTATGTTTCCTATCATATGGTTACTGCAACCGGAGTCTAGAAACCATAAATATTCACTCTTTTCCTTAGCCATATTACAAACTAAAAATAATTTATCTTGGCTGATATTTTCTCTAGTGAAATTTGCATTTGTTCTATTACCCATATCATGCTACTTATTCCTACATTCATTTGCATAATGCCCATAATTTTTACAATAATGACATTGGACATTGGATTTATCATACCTTTGTCCATGGGCATGTTGGTGTGCACCTTGATGGCTGTTGCCTTGGCCTTGGTTCTGATTTGGATTGCTACCCCTTCCTTGAGCATTTGCTGGACTGTTTCTTCCACCTATGTTTTGGCTTCTGCCTCTTCCTCTCTTGTTTCCTCTGCCTTGAACTCTTCCTCTTCCAAAGGACATATGGGTCTTAAAGGCATGCTCTAGAGATGAGTTTTCATTTCTACCCAATCTCTACTCATGTGTCATCAGTGATGCATGTAGTTCATCAATTGAAAAATTTGTGAGATCCTTAGTCTCTTCTATGGTGGTGACAATCACATCAAACCTTGAGGGTAGGCTCCTCAAAATTTTCTCCACAATCCTCCTTTCTTCAAGAGTCTCTCCATGAGACCTTATCTGTGTGACCATTCCAATCACATGTGTGAAGAATGAGTCAATGTTATCTGAATCCTTCATGCAGAGAGTCTCAAAATCTCTCCTCAGCAATTGTAGTTTTGTTGTCTTCACTTTCTCCATGCCTTGATAGGTTGTCTTAAGAGTTTTCCATGCTTCTTTGGATCTCTTAGCTACTGCTATCCTTGGAAACACACTCTCATGCACTGCTTGATACAAAAAGTAGAGTGCTCTAGAATCCTTCTTCTTATTTCTCTTCAATAGTTCCTTCTCTTCCTGAGTTAAATCATCAAACTCATTTTCATCCACTGGTTCTTCAAAACCATCCTCAACAAGTTCCCATAAGTCTTGGGAAGCAAACAGGGCTCTCATAGTTATTGCCCAGTAGTCATAGTTTTTCCCATTAAATTGTGGGAGCTGAGTATTTCCAATACTCATGCTAGTGCTAGCTCCAGCCATTCTTGCACTCTAACTATTCTTCAAAACACTTGACTTTGTATTTAAAATAAACTGACTATTCTACAAACAGTAACACAAATAAAACTATCTTGAGAAATACCTTGGATTATTTTGACTGAGTCTTCACTCTGCTGGAGAAGCTGCTGCAACAAGAAATCCTTCCTTCAACTTCTTTGACACCTTCAAAGAGCCTGGACTAGCTCTGATACCATGTTGGAATTTCTGAGAATTCCATAACAGAATAGAGAGAATAATGCTCTCCTCTTAACACAGAGAAATTAATAGAAAAAATTCTTCACAGGGACAGAGATTCACACTTTAAAAAAAAAACCCTATTTCATTAACTCAAAAATACTGTTACAAACACTTCCTCTGACTGAGGGATTACAAAGAAAACAAGACTGCTACAAAATGCAATGCATAACAGAACTTCACTGTCTCTATTCAAGAACAAAAACACTCTCTGTTACAAAATACTCTGTCTCTCGGTTCTATTCAAAAATCACTACACTGCTATGTGTTTACTTTTCCGCACTATTGTGCTTAACAAAAAACATTACATTACATGCCTCTCGGGCTTTTCGTTTATATATGCCATAACATATAAAACATAACATAAAACCTTTCTAAAATAAAACTAATCTACTTTAAAAGATGCGAAAACAAATTTAAATTTGCCTCATAAAACGATCTGGTCTGAAACTTAACAATACAAATGGGCCAACTTAAATCTTCCAATTGCGATTGTAATGGACGCGCGATGAGATATTAATTTTGGTTCATAAACACTCATCGGGTCCGAAACTCAACATTATGGATGGGCCAACAAATAATACTTCCGATTGAGCGATTGTGATTACGCCAATCGCATCGGAACATTTCATCAGACATAACAAAAAGCGGAGGTAGCATATGCGACTTGTGATTGCGATGATCGCATCGCATTGGAACATATCAATCGGAAAAAAAACAAATGGGAAGGCGGAACATGCGTTGTTCACTTGCGATTTCCGATTACGATGATCGCATCGGAACTTCGCCACATTAATAAGACACTTAAACTTCAAAACTATTTTGTGATTATGATTAAAAAAGAAATGTAGGGACCACTATGACCTGTCCCAATCAAAAGTTTTAAAGTTGACTTGTCCGTGTATTAAACTAAAAACTATGTTTTTCTTTATAAAGCTATGTTCTTCAATAAAGGACGAAAGCTCTATTTATTTCAAATACAATGGACAGGCGCCGAAACACAAAACTGAAATTGACTGTTCATCACATTTGGAAAGCGGCTCTGTTTCATGGTTCCTTCAGACAGAAATAGAAGGCGGCCAGAGTACAGAGCAGTTGAAAGTAAAATTTCAACATTATTATGCTGGAATGGTGGTCATGGCACCAATAGTAGAGCATAAATTATTGCTTTATTTGGTTTATTATATTATGTGAGAAGCCTAGGACTTGATATGATCCACATATAAAGAGATTCTGAGAGCGCCATTGAATGGATGAACAAAGGCACTAATTTTACAACCATCTAGATCACTGGATGCAAAGACTCAAATTTCTCAGAAGCCACTTTCATTAGGTTACATTCACTCATTTGCATAAGGAATTTAAAAAAGTGGCTGATGCATTATCAAAGAAGGGATTTTCTATGCATCATGGGATCATAAAATTCTCGATCATCAGGCAGGGGCATTGACAATAGTTCGGGTTTTTTCCCTAGTGTTGAAGCACGACTCCCTTTTTTTGGTTATTCGTTGACCGAAGATGTTTAATTTGTCGTTAGAACCTCAGCACTTTACATCGTGATGGAATTGATCTCTATGCTCTATGATATATGTCATCTATTTTGGATCTAATCCGATTTTGGTTATGTCAATAAACTATATGTTCCTGAATGACTTAAAAATCGCTTATTTTATTTGTTGATCATGACCTCTATGACAATATCTCCATGTGATCATCCTAATTGTGAATATGTTTATCAACTCTTATGTAAACATGAATTTTTTGAATGAAAACTAGCTTTATTTTTCTACCCAAAAAAACCATAAATTAAATAATGCATCGAGAATTAATAGAAAACAACAAAGACAACTAGGCAAGCATTCCTCGAACATAAAATATTATATAATATTTTAAGCCGCGAAAAGAAGTGGGTGAGAATCAAATGCGATCAAAATAACTGAATGCTAATCCTGACAATTTGTGTTTAAAAAAATACAAATTGTGTTTTAAGAAATAATGTATAGGGAAATACATAAATATTGAATAAAAAATGCTAAATTATAACGGTTTTATGTTTTGTACGTTTTTTAACTTCAAGCTTATGTCGATTGTTGATTTTCTAAATATTCGGCAATGACAAACATATTTGTTAACATTGTTTAACTAAAATATTTTATGTTTTGGAAAATTACATTTAAGAAAATAATTGTGTTTTTTTTTTTATAACTATTTTTAACCTGAATTTAGTGAAAATCTTTAAAGAAAATTATACAAGAAACTTTAAAAAAAAATACACCTTAAAAAACGGATATCTTCATGTCGATTGTTGATTCTCCGAATATTTGGCAATCAGATGGACATGGGTGTGGTTTGAATATGCAGCAATCAGACAGACATGGGTGTGGGCTATTCGGCAATCAGACTGAAATGGGTGCGGTCAGCCCATGTCTGTCTGATTGTCGAATATTCGAAGAATCAACAATCGACCTAAGGATGCCCCTTTTTTAAAGTGTACTTTTTTTCCTATATAAAATTATCGTAGATATTTTCAATAAATTCAAGTTAAAAATAGTTTTTAAATAAAAAACACAATTATTTTCTTAGATTTTAATGGAATATTCTAAAACATAAAATATTTTAGTTGAACAATGTTAATAAATATTCTTCAACATTTCTATAGAAGTGCATGTTTTTTTAATGTGTATTTCTTTTAAATTTATTATATAAAATTATTTTTGAGATTTTCAATAAATTCAGGTTAAAAATAGTTTTTAAATAAAAAACACAATTATTTTCTTACATTTTAATTGAATATTCCAAAACATAAAATATTTTAGTTGAAAAATGTTAACAAATATTCTTCAAATTTCTATACAAGTGCCATATTTAAAATTTAGTTATCAATTATGTGTGGTATGTCTATTTCATAGCAGGCAATTCACAAGTTTTATTTAATTATTAATAATTTTTAGGTAGGTAGTAGAATCTTAATCTCCATGGAATATGTTGTAATATTCATAATAGTATTCACACATCAAAGTTTAAGACATGTGATATTGATCAACCATAGTATTGGTCTCTAATATTGTAAGAAAAATTATTTACAATTAAGAATTTCTATGATAAAGTGGAGTAAATCTCAATGATTAAAAATATCGTTTTATATTTTTTTAAATTATATATATATATATTAATTTTTAAAATGTGTTTTTAGCTAGTTATTTGATTTGTGTTGTTTAAACTAGTTTTTCTTATTGCATATATAAATTCAGCATCTTTAAAAACCTCTAGGGCACTTGGATTGTTAAGATTTCTCCTATCAAAATTTTGATTTCAATGATTCTCTAACAAATTCTAAAAAAAATAAATTGAAAAATAAACCGAAAAACTTTTCAAAAAATAATGCTTAAAAACTACTCTTTAAATTTATATAGTTATACTAAACTTAAATTTGAAACTGGTAAAAAAAAAAGTTATTAGTTAGTTAGAAGGATATACAATTAATGGAAATGAGATTGGTCATTTTCCAGTGGATTTAATTTACTGCATCTGAGTTTTTTTACCACTAATTATGTTGATTCACGTATGTTGGTTTTGAAGTTTAGAACGCTTTGTTATCCAGATAAAATAGCTCAAGTATGTCGTTAGTTGTTCATAAATCTTACATGTATCAAAGTTCCATTGATCTTACACCAACCTGTTTCAGAACAAACATTTTATTAAAATTATTCTACATAACATGCAGAAATAGTACAATTAATTTGTAAGTGCACCTGAGGGCATGGACAACCATTAGAAAATACAATGAATATTCCAGTGAGGAGGTAGGTGAACCCAATAAATAAGAATCAAATAATAAAATGGATATGGTACATTGTTACATTCGATCCTTGTTTTAATATTTGTATATAATCATGATGATACTGTAATAGCGTGGGAGCCTTAATAATCTTCAACCATCTCAAAAGCAGATGTGTTAACTAATCCTTCGATTTTTTTATTGTACAATATGTAATTAGTTTCATATTACGTTTTTACAGTTAATAAGTTATCGATACACAATTGTCTCGTATCTAGATTTCACATGTATAAATAAGTGATTTATCATTAATGCGATGCTCTTTCATTGTGTTATTTCATTGTGGAGTTTATTCGCTCTTTCATTGTGTTATTTCATTGTGGAGTTTATTCGGGCTTGTACAGTGGTATCATAGCCCTGGTTGAGTTGTTTATAAACTCCAAGCCTACTGAGTTTGTTTTTAAGGAATGGTTGTTTGAAGCTTATAGAGGGAAGAATGTACAAGTTTCATAAAATGAATTTGGAGGAGCACATTGCTTGTGAAGGCATGAGATAAAGACTGCGGGAGTGATGGAAACCAATTTTAAAGAAACCAAGGTAAAAGTGATTACCCACCAGTAACTCTTATTACTGGCACAATCGACAGTGAATAAATAACATTGAATATTAGCGAAACTTTGAAGCATTTTTTGGAAGTGAATTATTAATTATTTTTAGTGGAAATTTTTTTTTCCATATTTGGAGTTTGAATTTAATCCACATATTACTGGCAAGTACAGAAGGCTTCAAGGTTCATGAAAGTGAAAGTATAAAAAAAAATTACAAAATTTTTTTACAACAATTTGTAAAAATTAAATGAATATGGAGACGTTTTCCATAATATAAGACCACTAGTAAGGTGAATACATTTCCTATATATTTTATATTACTTCCAGAAACAACATCTTTGTGTGGAAGTAGGCAGAGCCATAAAGGTGAAAGTGAACAGAGAAAGAGGCAGAGGTAGAAAGGTGAAAGTGAACAGAGAAAGAAGCAAAGGCAAAAAGCTGAAAGTGAATAAAGAAATAAACAGAGGCAAAACGGTGAAAAAGGGAAACAATGAGGCTTGAACCTCACTCTCTACTGGGTTATTTTTGGAGCTCACCAACAAACCTTTAAGCCAAATCTTTGTTTAAATTAAAATGAGAAAGAGATTTATTTTTTTATTTTTTAAAGAATATTGCACATAATTCATATTTGAAAAAGGATTCGTTTGGGTGCAAGTAATCATGACTTCATTGATTTCAATAGTTGGTAGAAGAAATTTTAGAGGAAGGAGGAACCATAATAATCAAGGTGATAGGTAGGAAGGAGAAAGACAAAATGTCAAATGTTATAAATGTGGAAGAATAGGCCATACTTCTATTAATTGTAGAATTCCTTGGGAGAAATTCAATGAAAGGAGAGAATAGTTGAATGAAAAAAAAGATCAGTCACCACTAGATAAGGGAAAATCATTAGATTTTGTAAATTACATTGTTTCTGAGTACAATTTTAATATTAATGACGTTTTTAGTACAACTTTTTCTTCTTGGCAAGACAGTTGGATTTTGGAATCAAGTGCCATGTGTCATATGACTTTTAGGAGAGATTTTTTTAACACTTTCAGTGACCAAGTTCATGGGGTAGTATATTTTGCTGAAAAATCTCAAATTAAGCCTTCAGGAATTGGATCCATTCATTTGAAGATACCAAAGCTTGCAGATTATGTTCTATAGGATGTCTATTACATTCCACAATTTCAAACAAATATAATGTCTCTTATACATATTCGACAGCAAGGGCATTCCATACATATCTTTGATGACATCATTAAGATACATAGAGCATATGATCATGCATTCATTATGATCATTGTTGAAGAAGGTACACTTTTAAAATTGAATGGTACATCATCTACTGTAATGAATTCTCATGATAGTTCTACTCTTTTAGCATAGCGAAATGATACTCTATCTTCCAGTTTATTATAGCATGCTCGTTTTGCTGACATTAACTATGACAACATCATAATTATGTGACAACAAGGTATAAAGGGATTTCCTACAATTCCAAGAAAGATTACACCATGTGATGCTTGTATTTTGGGGAAACGTTCTAAGAAGCCTTTTCATAGTTCTTCTTCTAGAGATTCAAGAATCGTGATAAACTCCAATCAGATCTATCAGTTTGAGCTCCATGGAAAAGATACTTTATCATCTCGCTTAATGAGAAGGTTCATAGGCCTTTGGCCAAATAATCGTGCATAACATATTTTTGTACTAGCTACTCAACAATAAGTAAAATAGAGATTTCATTTTCCATCCTGATCCTTCATCCATAGAATGATTGCTTTTATCTTATTTTTGTACTGTATTTTTAACTGAAATGATGAGGTCAATGTAACCCTTTTGTATCGATAAGGGATTTTATATCCTCATTCAATAAATTTTGTTGTAGTGAATTTAATATGAGATATTTTGTTGATTTTAGTGTGTTAATGTTCTTTGAAATTATCGAGTATCATTGGAGATGCAATGTCAAAGGTGTATTACGGCATTTATTAGATATCATTTGAATGAAGGTTGATTTGGCCTCCTTGCATTGTACCCATTTCCACTTCTGGACTTTTATCCTAATTGGTGAATAATTTTTGTGACTTTTGGACTTTTATCCTAATTGGTGAATATTTTTTGTGAGCCAATAATAGTTATGGAAAACACAATTCTAAATTGATTTTCAAGATCATGGTAATATAAACCCCAAAGAGGCCATGGCATGAGTGGATTGAAGGTGGAGTGGGGAAGCTGTCAGTAGGAGGCAGTACCTGACAAGGGGGTCTCAGTGAGCAGGAAGATGGTGACGGATGGAGAAATTTTCAAGACTCATCGATATCTATGCCCATGCATTTCAGGAGGTAAAATAAAATACGGTTTTTTACAGTGTTTTACTGTTGTGGGAATTCCTTTTTTACCATATTTTCATTAAGGCAAGGAGGTAGCAGTAGGTAGCAGTTTGATGTTGGAAGGTGCACGTGCCCGGTGGGAAGGGTTTGAGAGAACAGAACAGTCGTTGTTGTCACAGAGGTGCTGGAAAAAATGGTCAGCAGTTCGGAAAAGGTGGAGGTGGATCCCGAACCGGGTTATATGCTCACTATGTGGGGTTTGGAGCTCACGGAGTAGAATCTGAAGGGTTTTATTGGGCCAGTTGGTTTGGAGGGTGAAGAGACTGGAGGTTCGGGAATGAAGGGGAGGATGGAAGGTTTTCTATTTTCTTCGAGGGAAAACCTAATGGCCATGGTGAAAAGGGCACCATATCTGCCAGGGCTCTCTGCGCATAACCCAAAGAAGCCCTCTTTACCCGGGATTGAACCTAGGAATCAACTGACAAAGGCATGGGGTCTGGATCTTTAATGTTCCTTTCAGCGAACAGGAGGGTTAGAGGATATAGTAGTGAGTTGCGGGCTCCTGAAGCAGCTATAGTTGAGATCGTCTTTGGAAGGAGAGCGATCACTTACGGCTATATCGAAATCAGGGGGGTGGAGGTTTTGGAATCGAGAATTTTGCTGAGGAATCTGAGTGAGGGGAAAAGATGCTCCATGGTTACTTGCGTGAGGAGGGTTTGGGGAAGATAGCAATGCCATATCAGATGAAAGAAGGACTTGGTTTTCTTCTTAGAGTAGAGGCGAAGGGTTTCAGCCAGTAAGGAGTTGGAAGGGGAACCCCAATATTCAAGACTTGACTGAAGGAAGCCCAAAGACTTTCGGGGTTTTGGGGGAGTGTCAGGAAAAGGAAGGGTTGGCTCAGCAGATTGGGGGATGTGGAGAAAGTCGGAACAAGCAAGGGGTTTGGACTCAGTAGTGGGAGAAAAAGCATGCAAGGTGCAAGAGAATCTGGCCCATGTCTCTATTACAATTCTGGACAATTCAGAAACCACAAGGAAGAAAATCAAGGTCGTAAGGCGGAAGTACCAGATCCCTAACTTGGTGTTCGGTATAGACAGCTGAACTAACCTTGGTGGGGCGAGCGAAAGGTAAGAAAATTTCTGCAATTTTCTTGAAGGAATGGGCACCAAAGGGGTGGAAATTGGCCCTAGATCAACGTTTTGAGCTGGTTAACCTAACAAATGGGTGGTTTATGATAAAATTCCAGAGCAAATACATGGTTCAATGGGTACTCAAGAGGAATTGGGGTTTCGGCCGAGCCCCAATTTTATTTAAAAGAGGGAATCCTCTCTTTGACATTCAACGGGAGAAGATAGTGGATCTCCCAATCTGGGTTAAACTTTCGGGGCTCCCCCACCCGCTATGGACAGAAATTGTTTTTAAGGAAATCGGGAATGAACTCGGGCAGTTTTTGGAGGTAGACATGTCATTCAAGCAAACAGGGGAGCAAGGCACATCTAGAATACTAGTTTGGCTAAATCCCAAATAAGGTCTTTCAGAGGCAATTCAGTTGCACTATAGGAAATGTTCTTTCATTCAAGATCTGGACTACAAGAAATTTCCATTCATTTTTCATAGGTGTCACCAGTATGGAAACCTGGCTAAAGCTTTCCCCCTAAGTATTAGGAAGAGGAAAAAACTAAAAAATGGGAAAGAAAAGGCTACACGGGAAGGGAGGATAGATTGGGGGAAGCCCTGCAAGGAAACAGGGTCTAATCGTGGCCACAAATTTTCTCAGCAAGAGGAGGAAGGGAACCATATAGACATCACAATGGAAGAGGTGGAGGTCCCAGCTCCAGGAAGGGGAGATGCCATCCCTCAAGAGGCACCCATGCAAAGAGACATGGACACCACCACGGTGCCGATGGAGGGTATTATTCTTGACACCTCCTCCCCTCTTTCTTTTTCGGTTTCAACTTTGTCTCCATTGTTCAAGGGGCCTGGTCCTTCTAGGCCAAAATCCTTTCACTTGTCATCTGGTAATTCAAGTCATGTAGTAACTGCTTTGGACAGCATTATCACATCCATTCCAGACTTATTCATAGATTCACGTCCCCAGCTCCCTTCTAGATCAGATGATAACCCTCCATCTGAAGGAGAGCGCAAATCATATAACCTTATACTAAGAGATAAAAAGGAAAACCTGTTGGAGGTTGTTGGGGGATTAGGGAACCTTTTAGACTCTTCCTCGGGGCCCAAGCTGAGAGGGAGAAAATAAAATTTGTCCAAAGCTCAGGTCAAAGAAAAACTTGATGTTGCAGATGGAAAATAGAGATCTCTAACAGGAGTACTTAGAGCAGTGCACGCGTCGAGCAAGGTGCACAAATGAGATTGTTGTCCCTAAATTGTAGAGGTTTAGTTAGTAAACCTAAAAAAATAGCCCTAAGAGCCCAAATCATAAATTATGGGCTGGATATTATTATGCTCCAAGAAACACTGGGGTCACAGGACGATGTTATCGTAACCCTACAAAATCTCTGCCTAGGTTGGAGTTTTCAAGGCCTAGATGCCAAAGGAATGTTTGGTGGTTTGGCCATAGGTGTCAATGAAACAAAATTCAGATTTATCAGCTCTTGGGGGGGGAGGGGGGGGGGCACAGGTTTAGGCAATGGAGGTATATTCCATAGATCTATAATCAAACTTAATGATCTTGAATATATATAGACCCTGTCACGATAGGGTGAACTTTTGGAACAATATTTGGGCCAGGCATTTCATTAACAACCCCAATATCATCATTAGGGGAGATCTTAATTTCTCCATCGAGCAGGCTGAATCATGGGGGCCGGTTGCTCGAGCTGATCCCTTGTCAGACTTTTTTTCTTCAAAAATCAATGATGGGCATGATCCGAATTTATGCAGGAACGCAACAGAATACACATATAACCATAAATACAAAGATGCAACGGAAATAACACTTCATTTCATTAATATCAAAGAAGCGAAATTTGTTTACAGACAGAATGGAAATAAACTAACTAGGGTGCTGGTAGCTTATCTCTGAGAAGATATGTGGTGACTATAGGCCTCTGAACTGTGTTACAATGAGGCTTGTGGGCCTATTTACTATCAAGAAACAATAGAAAACCCTAAACATCAAAAAACCTAACCCTAGGAGATGAAGTGCCAAAACTATGGGCCCCATTTGGGTAAATTGGTGTTTCAACTTCCCGGGGACGTAACTTTGGCATACGATCTTCATTTGATGCGCACCATACCTTGTTATAAATATCTATTGCATAAATACAACTTTTTATGTGAGAAACAACAATCCATGGACCCATGTTGCTCCCAGTTTTCCCAAAAAAAAGCTGTTTAGGGCCTCAAAACAGCTTCGGAAGTTCAGGACCCGAAAATTGCTAAAAATAGTAAGCTATGCCAAAACTGAAAAATTGAAAGAGAGAATGGTGGGGCCCCAACTGGAACAAGCGGGCGGCTACCAACATCCACCTCGATAATTCCTCCCCTCTTAGGAAGCAATGGTCCCCATTGCGTTGATTTCCTCCATGAGATGAGGAAACTTCTGTTGAACTTGGTCCCTGGTGAACCACTTGCCTTGGTGCAGGAGTTGGCTAGATTTGACAACTCGATATAGTTGGATATTTTATTGGTGAGTGTTATTGATTTGCATGTCCATGATACAATCTGTATTGGCTTGTTCCATGCAGTCTAGGTTTAACTTTGTTGGTGTGAGTTGTTCTACAATGTCGTAGGTGTCTAGTAGAGGTGGGAAGGCGGTCCACATTGAATACTGGGTGCAAACCAAGGAATGGTGGAATACTGAGCTCGAAGGCATTATTCCCTACAGCCTTGGTGATGGTGTACAGCCCATATCGGAGCGAGCGAAGCTTGTGGTAGGGTCTAGTGAGGCGCTCCTTCTGCGAATGTATCCACACTTTTTCGCCCACTTAGAATTTGTGTGGCACTCGATGTTGATCATGTCGTTGTTTGTACTTAGCATTGGCTCTATCCAATATGTCATGAACCTGTTGGCGAATGTGCTGAATGTGCTCGATGAAGTTGTTCACTTTGTCAGCTTCAGACTAGACATGAGATGAATCGTCCTGAGTAGTCGCAAATGGCATGGCTACGTCAATGGGAAATAGTGGTTGGAATCCCAAGCCCACCTGAAAGGGGTTGTGGTCAGTTGAGTTTTGGAGAAGCCAATTATAACTGTGTTGTACATAGGGGAGGCTCTCATCCCATGTGCATGGATTATTTGAATTGTACATGCGCAGAATGTGTACAATCATCTTGTTGACAACCTCTGTCTGGCCATCAGTCTGGGGATTGAAAGTTGTGGACTTTGTGAGCTTGGGGTCCAGCATTGACCAAAGGTTGGACCAAAATGTGCTAAGGAACATGTTGTCCCGATCTGAGATGATAGATTGTGGGATCCAAAAGTGCACCCACACTCATTCAAAGAAGAGTTTAGCAGTGGCTTTTGTTGTGATATTCTTCTTGCAGGCCGCCATAATGGCCATCTTCGAGAATTTTTCGACAACCATGAAAACACAGTCGTTTCCATGCTTAGTAGAAGGAATGCCCGACATGTAATCCATGGATATGGATTCCCAAGGTCGAATATGGGTAGGTAGCGAAGTATAGAGGCCTTGCTTCTTGATGGTCGATTTGGAAATGGCTCAAATAGTGTAGAATCTGATGTACTTCCCGACATCCTGTCGAAGGTTCGACCAATAGAAATACTTTTGCAATACTTCCACAATTTTCTCGACCCCGAAATGCCTAGCGACTCGAGTGTAGTGTGCTTCCCAAATCATCTTGGCGCGGTTTCTTGAAGGAACAGAAAGGTGTCCCCGGTGACATATCAGTGCATCTTGGAGGTGAAAATTTGGAACTTGTGTACCTTCCAAGAGTGTCTTGTATGTATGGCCGAATTCTTGATTACTCTTGTAGAGAAGTGGCCAATCAGAAGTCTCGTGCACACAATAGTTGAGAATGGTAGTTAGCGCCACGATTGGTGGTTGGTTGAGACAGTCTACAACATTATTGGTGCTACCCTTCTTGTACTTGATGTTCAAATGAAAATGTTTCAAATATGTGGACCACTTCTAATGGCGATCATTCTGCAACTTCCCTTATGTCTGTATGAACTGCAGGGGTTGGTGGTCTGTGTGGATGATTTTTTCCTTCCCCTAAATATAATTCTTCCATTTTCGACAAGCCTACACAATGGAATACATTTCTTTTTCATAAGTGGGATACTTGCGTACTGTGTCGAACAATGTCTCACTGTGATATGCCACTGGATGCCCTTGTTGAGTAAGAACTGCCCCAATAGCATAGTCAAAGGCATTTGTCTTGATCTCAAATGGTTGTCTCAAGTCTGGTAATGTGAGCAGTAGGGCAGAACAGAGGCGATGTTTCAATTCTATGAGCGCCTTCTGTTGAGATTCCGACCAAAAGAATTTTTCTTTCGCTCCTCCCTTGGTGAATTGACTCAAAGGCCAAGTGATGTGAGAGAATCCCAACACAAACCTGTGGTGGAAATTAGCAAGACATAGAAAGTTGTGAAGCTCTATTAGAGTGATTGGGGCTAGCCAATCTCGAATGATTTGGATCTTGGTTGGATCCACATGCAACCCCCTTCATCAATAATGTATCCCAGATATTTAACCTGGGTCATGCCAAAAGTTCACTTCTCCAAATTGGCACACAAATTGTGTTGCCGTAGTGTTTGGAGGACCTGTCGGATGTGGTGGAGGTGCTCTTCCCAAGTCTGGCTGAAGATCAGAATGTCATCCAAGTAAACCACTTCGAATGAGTTGCTGAATGGCCGCAAGATGTCATCCATCAACCTCATGAAGGTTGTGGGATCAATCGTCAACCCTAAAGCCATGACCAGCCATTCAAAAAGGCCCTCCTTGACTTTGAAGGTAGTCTTCCACACATTGGAGGGTTCAATTGGTACCTGGTGATACCCAGACTTCAAGTCGATCTTGCTAAAATATTTTTCCCCTTTGAGTTGTTCCAAAATGTCATCAATCCGTGGGATCGGGTACCTATTTTGGACAATGATATTGTTCAACGCCTGATAGTCAATACAAATTCTCCAAGTCCCATCCTTCTTCTATACTAACACAATCGGGCTCCCATAGGACGATGAACTTCGTCTGATGTGACCTTTCTGAAGTAGCTCCTGAGTCTACCTCTTGATTTCATCGTTCTCCAGAACAGAGCACTGATATATCAAACCATTGGGTAGCAACACACATTAGGGGAATTTTGAGGTCTAAAATGGGCCTCCTAAGAAAAATGTACAAAAAAAATAAACTTTTTAAGAACCAATAGGATTCAAGATGATGATGTCAACCATGGGTGATTATTCACCATTTTTTAAGTAAAAGGGTAAAAAGATTAAAAAATAATAAAATAATAAAACTAAATTTTCAACTTGTATTTTCAACTTATCTCCCAAATTTTTTACTCAAATTTCGAGTGGCAATATTCATTGGATGCAAAATTTAATTCCTTATCCAAGGAGTATCCATGTTCTATACTTTCGATGGACCCTACTACACGAAAAATGAGAAATACATAAAAAGTGTGATTGCAATCACGTTTTTCATGTATTTCTCATTTTTTCGCGTACTAGGACCCATCAAAAGTATGCAACATAGGTACTCCTTGGATGAGGAATTAAATTTTGCATCCAACGAGTACTTCCGCTCGAAATTTGAGTAAAAAATTTGGGAGATAGGTTGAAAATATGAGTTGAAAAAGAAGTTTTTTCTTTTTTCCTTCTAAAATTTGATGATGTAATCAAATCTTATTTTATTATTTCCACTATTATTTTATAATTTCCTTAGGAGGCCCATTTTAGACCTCAAAATTTCCCTAATGCCTCGTGTCAGATCAATGGGGTGCTTGACCTGACAGTGCAGAGGAACCCTTGTGAGTGAGGTGAAGAGGTCCCCGTACTCCTCCAAAACCTTGTCCATTTGTTGTTTTGGTACGGAGGAGCCCTATCTGGAGGTCGTGGCCACAATCTTGTTCTTACCCTCGGGGCGGATCATCCATAAAACAAATTTCTCGGTTTTGGAAATGAGCTTACTACGTTATTTTGTAGTAACCAAAGATATAGCAACAGGCAGTGGTACCTCTAGTATCCTGTACAAATTATTTCCTGGATGTTGGTGGCCACCCGCCTATTCCACTTGGGGCCCCACCATTGTCTCTTTCAGTTTTTCAGTTTCGGCACAACTTACTATTTTTAGAATTTTTTCGGGTCCTGAACTCCCGTAACCGTTTTGAGGCACTAAACAACGCTTTCTGGGAAAACCAGGAGCAACATGGGCAACATGGGTCCATGGATCTATGTTTCTCACATCAAAAGTTATATTCCTCGCATATATATTTATAACGAGGTATGGTGCACATAAAACGAAAATCGTATGCCAAAGTCACGTCCCCGAGAAGTTGAAACACCAATTTACCCAAACGGGGCCCATAGTTTTGGCGCTTCATCTCCTAGGGTTAGGTTTTTTGATGTTTAGGGTTTTCCATTGTTTCTCAATAATAAATAGGCCCTCCAGTCTCATTGTAACACTATTCAGAGGCCTTTAGTCACCACATATCTTCTCAGAGATAAGCTACACAATTCCCTAGCTAGTTTATGTCCATTCTATCTGTATGCAAATTTCAGTTCTTTGATATTAATTAAATGAACTGTTATTTCCACTACATCTTTGTGTTGCGTTCCTTTATTTTTCGAGGGCCTCCTCGAGAAATATTTTGATAGGATCTCCTTCTCCCTCATCTTTCTTTTCGTCCCCCATGGGCAACTGTCGGGGTTTGCGAGGTTGATCAAAGGTTCAACCAGATCAATCCCTAACTCCTTATACCTCGACCTCGTTGGGGACATGTAAGGAAGGATCAAGAAAAAGCAGACCGCTCTGATACCACTGATCTAGATTTATGCAGGAACACAACAAAATACACATATAACCATAAATACAAAGATTCAATGGAAATAACACTTCATTTCATTAATATCAAAGAAATGGAATTTGCTTACAAACAGAATGGAAATAAACTAGCTAGGGCACTGGGAGCTTATCTTTGAGAAGAGATGTGGTGACTACAGGCCTCTGAACTGTGTTAAAATGAGCCTCTTGCGCCTATTTACTATTTAGAAACAATGGAAAACCATAAACATCCAAAAACCTAACCCTAGGAGATGAAGCGCCAAAACTATGGGCCTCGTTTGGGTAAATTGGTGTTTCAACTTCCTGGGGACGTAACTTTGGCATACGATCTCTGTTTGATGCACACCATACCTCTTTAGAAAGATCTATCCAAGGGCTACAAATTTTTATGTGAGCAAAATCGTTCCATGTATCCATATTACTCCCAATTTTCCCAAAAAATGTCGTTTAGGGCCTCAAAACGGCTCTGAAAGTTCAGGACCAAAAAAACTGCTAAAAATAGTAAGTTGTGCCGAAACTGAAAAATTAAAAGAGACAATGGTGGGACCCCAAGTGGAATAGACGGGTCGCCACCAAAGTCCACTTGGATCAGGGCATCTTATTGATATCAACCTAGTTAAGTTGAGGCCAACATGGAGGAATAGGAGAATCTGAGAAGCTAGAGTGGCCAAGAGACTAGACATATTTCTAATTAAAGAAGATCTGGTGGATATATTTCCTACCCTAAGGCAATGGGTGGGGGAGGAAGGGGATTCGGATCACCACCCAATTCTTCTGGAAATGAAAGGTATTTTTGACAAACTGATATCGCCTTTGAAATTCAAACCGGGCTGGCTAAAGGAGGAATCTTATAACTCCCTTTTCAAGGAAATCTGGAGACCTATGGGAGCAGAGGAAGTTCTGAGAAAAGCAGCACATATTTGGGAGAATACAAGAAGGATGAAAAAAGTGACCATAGAATGGGAAAAAAAGAGGAAAAGAGGAAAGAGGCTCAAGAGGAGAGGTTAAAATGGTTAGGAGAAGAGTTGGGAAGAATGGAAAGCCCATAAGCATATGGTTATGAAACGGGGGGAAAAAATGAACTAATCAAATCCCTGGAGGGGGGAGAAGGAAGATTATTTTGGAAAAGGAGGAGAAATGGAGGCTTAAAAGTAGAGCAATATGGCTAGCAACAAGAGATGAGAACACGAAGTTCTTCCATAACTACGCAAAAGGGAGGAAAAACTCAAACCCCATCTGGGGGATGAGAAGGGAGGATGATAGGATAGAAAATTCTTTCCCTGAATAAGTAGCAATGGGGAAGGATAATTTCATAAAAAAATTTAAAGCCCCTTCAATGATTACCATTGATGAGGTGGTTAAGGTAGCCCAACATTTTCCCAGGTATGTGGAGGAAGAGGAAAATGAGATGCTATTGTGCCTGGTATCAAAAGAGGAGGTGGAAGGAGTCCTCAAGGCAATGCAAAAGGACAAAATCCAGTTGGGTGGACCGCTGAGTTCTATCAACATTTCTTTGAAGAGTTGGGGGAGAAGCTCACAGCAGTAGTGGAAGAATCTAGGCTGAAAGGAGCTATCCTCAAACAGATGAATACTACCTTCATTGCCCTCATTCCAAAACTGGATGAGCCTAACACCTTCGATGACTTCAGACCCATCTCTTTATGCAACAACATATCTAAAATCATTTCGAAAGTAATAGGAGTCCTCAAGGCAATGTATAAGGACAAAATCTCGGGACCATATGGGTTGACCACCTGAGTTCTATCAACATTTCTTTGAAGAGCTGGGGGAGGAGCTCACAGCAGTAGTGGAAGAATCTAGGCTGAAAGGAGCTATCCTCGAACAGATGAATACTACCTTCATTGCCCTCATTCCAAAATCGGATGAGTCTTATACCTTTGATGACTTCAGACCCATCTCTTTATGCAACAACATATATAAAATCATTTCGAAAGTAATATTTGTTAGGCTAAAGCAAATTCTATCCAAGAACATCTCAAAAGAACAGTTTGGGTTTTTAGAGGGGAGGCAGATTCATGAAGTAATTGGGGTGGCTCAGTATCACACCACAACATCAAAAGGAACAGGGGAAAAGGTATGATAATCAAAATTGCTTTAAATAAATCCTATGATAAAATAGTTGGATCTATAATAGATTACTCCTCACGCACCCAAGATTCAACATTACATTCATTAATTGGGTGATGGGGTGTATATCATATATCATCTTTGTTGTTCTAATTAATGGGGTTGCATATCCTTTTTTCAAAAGCCAACTAGAACTAAGAAAGGGGTGTCCTCTATGACCCCTATTGTTTCTCTTGGCAGCGGAAGTTCTAAGTCAAGTTTTGGCAGTAGCTAAAAGGAGGGGGGATATCAAGGGCATTGAAGTGGCAATTAACTTGCATATAACTAATCTCCTCTGTATTGACGATATCATCCTCTTTAGTGATGGAAACAGGAAGGATATAAGCAATATAAAATCAGCCATTTACCTATTCCTATTTGCCACTGGGATGAGAATTAATGTGGGTAAGTCGGTCACCCTTATTGAAGGCCCCTCGAAATATGAGGTCAGAAGAGCAGCGGAGGATTTTCCGTATGAGATAAGAGGATGGGAGATAGATTTAAGTACCTTGGGTTCTTACTCAAACCGGATTCCTATAAAACACGAGATTAGTTGTGGCTGGTGGTAAAAATTGAAAAGAGAGTGAATCATTGGAGTTTTAGATGGCTACCCAGAGTTGGCAGATTGGTACTTATAAAATATGTCTTAGTGGCCATTCTATTCTACTATGAAATGCTTTCGTGGGTGCCAAAAGGAATCCGGGAGAAGGTGCAGAAAATATGCAGTAAATATTTGTGGGAAGGGTCTAAGGAGGAAGTAGTGATGCCTTGGGTGGCCTGGGATAGAATTGCAAGACCGAAAGAATGGAGGGGGGGTGGGGATTGAAATACCTCCCCTCCTTCGTTACATCCCTAGCTGCCAAACTGGGTTGGATAATTCTCTTCAAAAAATCATTATGGACTATGGTTATGAAAAGGAAATACATAGACTCGATGCAGTTGATAGAATGGTTGAGGACCCTGGGAAAAAATCTATTCAAGGAATCGGTGGTGTGGAAATCCATATTGGAATCCCTGCATATATTGAGGAAGGACTGGTATGGAAGATCGGGAATGGTGAACAGGTCAGGATCGGTTTTGACCCTCGGGCTGGTTGCAATGATGGCTTCTCTCTCCTGATTTAATTGAGAATTCACATAGGGTCCAAAGGCTTTCACTTCCTTAATCAAAGTGTAAAGTAAGGTTCTTCCTCACATTGGCAGCAAGGGTGGTTAACAGGGGAAGTTATGTAGATTTAACCTCAATGGTATGAGGATTGGCAGAAGTATACTAGCGAGATGATAAGAACGAATGTGCACATCAGGGAAAGAGAGGATGAACTCCGTTGGGTACATGCCCCCTCGGGAAAATATTCACCAAAGTTTGGATATCCATATATCATGGTGAAAAAGGGTTGGGAAGCACCAGAATGGTGGGAAAAATCGCTTTGGAAGCTTAAATTCCCAGCTAAAAGTAGGAGTTTCTTTTGGTGCATATTAAAAAACAAATTCCTGACCTGGGATAACATGCAAAAAAGGAAGAAGGAAGGCTCGGGTTGGTGCCCTCTGTGTAGATCATACACTGAATCAGTTCCTCACCTCTTTATTCATTGCTCTTTTAGTAAGCCAGTGTGGAAAGAGACTCTAGAAATTTTAGGCAAGACACAAAGGCGGGATGGGGTATCGGTCCAAGAAGCTTGGCAGGTTTGGTGGCAGGGGAGTCAAGGGGAAAACTGGAACGCACTTCCCTTGCTAATATCTTGGGGAATTTGGCTAGCAAGGAATAGGGATATTTTCAAACATTAGGGGACTCCGGTACAAGAAATTTCTCTAGAGAGTGTGGCAATATATGCTCAAATGTCGGCTCCAAAACTAAAATCCAGTCCTAGGGTGATCTTCCCGGAGGTCAGTAAAATATATATTCCGTGGGCATATTTCGACGAAGCATCCAATTCGGAAAATATTTGTGGGGCCAGAATTGTGATTCACTTAAGCTCGAACAAACGGAAGGAAGCCTCGGTGGGGCTTGGGAATGGAACCAACAACTATGCCGAACTCAAATCCTTGCACCTTTTTCTTTGCTGGTTGTTCCAAATGGGTTGCCTCTTGTTTCATGTCTTTGTAGACTCAATGAACATATTCAAGTGGTTCAACAAGGAGTTCATATTCCAAAACTGTATTTTAAATCCGATTCTTGAAGAACTTTGGACGTTGAAAAGCCATTTTTCTTACATTTTTGTGTGTCACATTTACAGGGAATGAAACGATACAGCAGACCTCCTTTCTAAGGAGGGCATACACCAGACTTTAGGCAGCTGAAAAATTAAGGAAATAGGACCAGAGGGCTTGGAGGAGCGGGATCGTGCCCCTTCCCCTTTACTGAGGAATTGCTTTTACTAGGTTTAGGCTTTTCTCTACATCTATGTTTATGCTTCTGTAATATTTGTTTTCTTCTAGTATGCATAATACAGCTAGGACATAACTCTATGACTCAGACACCTACATTTCTATTTTATATCTCAAATATTGACATTGTTTTCCTCATAAGAGGAGGCTCGGGACTAGAAGCGTGGCGTTTCTATTTACCTGAAGTCTCGGAAGGATTTCAATCAGATGGAATGATTAAATGCATGTACACAATAAAATTTTTATTATCTAATATAAAGTTTCAATTTTTCTGCGGAAAAAAAATATATATATATAAACCCCAAACATGTAGGGCATACTTCAACATACCAAACTTCCACTAAATTTTGCTCGCTCATTAATTTATATATTTCTAAAATTCATTAGAATTTTATATCTTTAAATAGAGTACATTAGAGAATAATACCATGGGAAAATTTGTGTTTTCAAAAAGTGGAGTGTGGTAATTTTCAAAATATGTACATAACACAAAAAAATAAATTGATTGTTTTAACTCATTTTTATTTTAATCATTAGTATTTTTAATTTATTTTTATTTTTATGTAATTTGACCAAGTCAAAATGTCAACATATCTTTCATACATGATATTGTGATTGAAAACAAAACGATGGTATACCAATGTGGCTTTTAAGAAGTAAAAAGATTTAATGTCATGATCACCCTAAAGGTTGGAGGTAGTGTGAGAGAGTAAGAAGCATGATAAAATATTGCATCATAACAAGATTGTTGACCAATATTGCTCCTCTAGCATTTTGGTAGTTATGGTCACTCTTTATAATTTGTATTTTAGTCCTCATAATGTACAAAAAGTTTGTAAGACATGTTGTTAATGTAATTTTGATTATTTAGTACTTGAAATATTTATTTAACACATGATCACATTTAGAAGACAAAAATTTTAAATTTGAAAATTGAATTTTTGGCTCCAAAAATTCGAAAGGCGGTCCTCACTCAAATCAAGTTATCCTGAGTGAAGAGACACACCCATTCGTGAAGGCATGGCATTTATAAAAAACACAAATTTTTCACTCAATGAACCTCTAACATAGCAATTGTGTTTGTGGCATACTAAACAATACCCTTTATTTGACTACGCCTTGGAGAACATCTATAAAAAGAACAGGGGCTTCACTCAATGAACCTCTAACATAGCACTATATTTGCGGAATACTAAAAAATACCCTTTAGCTGACTACACTTTGTAAAATACCTCTAAAAACAAATTTATTTAACCCCCTACCAATATGAACCCAATGCTCCTTCCTAATTTTAAAAACCCCTACTTTCACTAGATATTGTAGGTATCCATTTTTTTATTAACATTTTTATACCCTTTTGTATGTATGTCCCTAGTATAGTGACATGATGTTTCTCTTATGAACCCACATGCATTCTAAAATGCACCTTTATTCTTTTGATATACATTGTAGATGCATATTATTTCTCCCACAATGGAATTACTCAACCCACACTCAATCGCATCTCACTATGATTTGTGGTATTTAATGGTCTAATGCACAAAATGATCAACCATGTTTTAGAAAGATTGATATGTGCATGTATATCAAATGACATATAAATTGATTTATATGATGATGAAAAATAAATTGATTTATACGATGATGAAAAATAAATTGATGCATTTTTATGAATATATTTGCACCAAATAAGGTGTTCAGGAACAAGTCTACACCCTCTAGATGCAAGACCACTATCTACAACCAAGGTTGGGGCCCCAAATCTAAAATCTATATAAAGCGATGGGATATATCCCCATCACGCAGTTAATCATTCACTCACTATCTCTCAATGAAGGTAACTTATTACAACCTATTTGGGTCTTTAGAGAGGAATAAATAGAGCAACCTCCTTGTGTGTTATTGCAATGCATATCTAAGAATCTTTTCATACGCATGCATTCATGGTGAATTATGATGGACATTAACAACCACCCTTATTTATAAGTAAAAACCTTTCTTTTTGTAGTATTTACAAATTACAAGCAATAGACAAGAGCAATTTGCTATATTTTTGGAAAATGTTGTATAGAAAGACTATGGTATAGGAACACTAATTTGGATGAAAGATTGGCTTGTCTCTACAATGATGTGATGTGCTCCTATGTAAATTCTCAATAAGATAAAGCTTTTCTTTTATTTACCAAAAAAAAAAATTTAATGGGGTCCAAGTTGGTAAGTCAAATAATTGTGTTGTACTGATAAGCATGTTTGCTTGATTAAGTATTGTATTTTATGTTGTGATTTTCCTATTTCACTTATAAATTAATACAAAATATATAGCATGTATTTAATGTGCAGTCACACTCCATCAAGATATAAAAATGAAAAATCGAGCAAATTCTAATGACAAATGGCATTCACATAGAGAATACCCTACTGAAAGTTACACTCAACCTTCAATTGTTACCCTCCCTTCTTCAATCCTCTAGCATGGATTAATCCATCTTCAATGTGAAAGCTTTCTCTAATGTTGAATTTCATATTATGTGACTATAGCTTATCCATCTCTTAAACATGCAACTTTCGTGGAATTAATTAAAAGGTTGTGTTCTCTGTCAAGTTATGTTCAAGGCTTATTTTCCATCAAGGCTTAATGAGTGGCTCTATTTTATGAAGAATAGTTGGCTTGGTTCACTACTTGTATTTCCAAGATTGGGGATTATTCAAGGAATGCAATAACCCTACATTTAATGGCCAACAAATAAAAAAATGTGTTGTGTTAATTTAATAATTGTAGTCTAATTTTTAATGTACGTTCATACTACTTCAGTCCGTCATTCCTCTCCTCATTCAGAATATAATTAATTGATAAAAATATAATTAGGATTGAATTTAAGGAATTACCCAAATAATTTTTTTCTCAAAACTTGTTGTTGTAACTTGATATGTTGCAACAGACCCATGATATAGAATTCAAGGCAATAAACCAACATTGATTTAATTGAATAAACCACTTGGAATCTTGGGTGATTTCTAATTTGGGCAATGTGTAGCCTTGAGGAAAAATTGCATAGCTACATCTCGCATACACAAGTGCATTTTCATGACCAACATCATAATAATAAAGACAAACCAAGCAATCACCATAATCATATGCATCTCCCATCGACAAGGGAATCAAATCACATGAAAAATATCTCTCCTCAATATATCCAAGATCATCTAGTAGCTACTAAAATCTATGAAATATCATACAAGCTAAGGGGTAACATGGTATATTATCTATAATGTGTTTATTCTAAGAAATTTCAAGCGATGTGATCCATTTCACTTGGAGTAATATGTTCCATTCACACATTTATAGGCTACCATTTCATAATTTTAGCCTTCTTGTTCTGAAGATGGTTTTCTTGATGTCCATATCAATACTAGTAGGTGCCATAAAATTAGTTTCAAGAGGGAGAAATTATTTTCCAGTAAGTATTTTTCCACAAGTTATAGTTAAATTTAATTTATGAAAAACTTTGACTATAATACTTTCCACATAAAATCTTTAGCTCATTTTAAGATTGGGAAGTTTTGGCCCATTTTAGGGTTATCTAAATTGTGATAATTTCAAAAATATGGCCCATTTTAAGATTATAAAAAAACATGAGATTTTCAAAACAATCAATAGAACAGAGAAAAACTAAAATAAATCACCACAAAAAAATCATCCACTTATAAATTATCCAATTCCAATAGGTATATATAAATTTTTCTCAAATTATTTGTTATGGTTTTAAATGGAACTCTGAAACACATGAAAACATTATGAACCATTGCATGATGAATTAAAATATGGGTTGGCATAAGATAATTATTAGAACATATTGTTGCAATGTAAATAACAATCAACACATGAATTACGATGAGTTGAAGCTAAATTTAATATGAAAAAGAAACTTCTTGGGGAAACAAAATTTTCACACTTCATATAACCGCAAGCAATTCCTAGATGGTGATAATTCAGAGGAGAGATATTTTTTTATCTGAGAACTCTGAAAATTAAAAACAGACTAGAGAGGAGAAGAGATAATTACCACTTCCCCAAGCATGCTATTTTTACTTGACACTTGTTTACGGATGATTTCACATTTAAAAATGGTATGACAAAGCATCACAAAAACAAAAATAAATCCACCATTGTTATGTTAACAAGTTGTTAAGATGCCTTGAATGTAGTAATTTGTGTATTGATCATCGACTAAGAAACCGGATTCGTCCCCCAGGGGCTCCAAATCTCGAATCTAGTGAATCTGATACGATTAGCTCAAATTCGTACCCGATTCACAAGATACGGTCGTATCCGTACAGAGTACAACAAATCCTGACCGTACCCTATACGGATACGGTCGTATCCCGTACGGCCAGATACGTTGTCCAAAAAAGTGCGATTTTTGTTTTATAAAACCCCAAATTTTCTCATTCTTTCTCACCATTTTCTATTTTTGAAGTGAGCAAGGAGCAAGGGTGAGCAAGCAGAAAGGGTTAGAAAGGAGAAAGGGAGTTCTTTTGAAGAGATTTGAGCATCCAGTAAGTGCATTGTACCTCTATAATTTGCATTTACTTTGTTGTTAGTGTTTGCATATGCATATGTTTTATATATTTGGTTATTTTTGTTTATTTTTTACAGTATTCATGGCTCAATCAAAGGCAGAAAGATAGGGGTAAAGAAAGGGGAAGAATTTCCACATTGGAGATGCCCATCATATCCCCGTTTCATCAGGGTATGAAAGTATTCTATCTATTGGAAGTGGGGATGCAACAACAGCTTCAAATGTGCAGGAAAAACAAACTGTTGACCCCAAATACCCATTGTGGAAATATGTAACAAGAGAAGGAGGGGCAGGAAAAAAGGGAGGAGGAGGAAATTGTTCATGGAAATGAAATTTTTGCAATGGCCATTTCACTTGCACATATTTCCATGTGAAAGCTCATTTGTTGGGTATTCCAGGTTGTGGCATTAAATGTTGTACAAAAATTTAATCGGCACAGACGAAGGAATTGGAGAAAGAGAAATTTATTGGTGAGGAAAATGTGGCATCAAAATAATAATAAAAAACAAGAATGATGACCCCCTTCCATTCTTAAGTAAAAGCAGCAACAAGTTCCCTTTTGAGACTTTTAGTAGGGGACAATCAGCAAAGAAAAAGGCAACTGCAGTTGGTCCAATGGACAAGATTTTTCAAAAAGAGAAGAGGGAAGAGCTTGATCTCACCATTGCATTTTTTTTCTATCAGAACTTCATATCCTTTAATGCTGCACGATCACGTCTACTTATTGAGATGTGTTGAGCTCTTAGTCATGGGGCTCCATCAGGTTATGTGCCTCCTGGGTCAGAGAAGCTCAGAACCACATTGTTGACAAAGGCAAAGAAAGAGGTGGACAAAATTCTTGAGCCTATTAAATCAGCATGGCCAACATCTGGGGTTAGCTTGTTTCTGATGGATGGACAAATCCATCACGCCACCCACTCATCAACTTCATGGTGTCATCCTTGAATGGTCCAATTTTCTTTAAATCAGTGGATGCACTTGGACAGTACAAGGATGCACAATATATGGGTGAGTTATTTATTAAAATTATTGAAGATGTAGGTGTCAATTCTTGTGTGCAAATCATTACAGATAATGCACCTGTTTGCAAGGTTGTTGGCATGATTGTGGAAGCAAAATATCCACAAATATTTTGGACACCTTGTATTTTCCATTCATTGAACTTGGCACTGAAATCTATTGCTTCTGATGTGCTTTCAATTGGAGCCATTATTGAGGATGCACGACATATCCGCAACTTTGTACAAAACCATACAAACTCCCTCACTATCTACAAGGAGTATAGCAATCTATCATTGTTGAAGATTGCAGATACATGGTTTTCCTCTTCATTCATCATGTTGAAGAGGTTGAGGGAGGTCAAGACCACTCTTGGGGCCATGGTTATTTCAGAGTTTTGGTCTTTTTGGAGAAAGACGGATCAAGAAACCTCAAAGAAAGTGAAGGACACAATGTTGGATGATCTATGGTGGGAGAAGGTAGATCTAGTTATTTAGATCATGGAGCCTATCATTTCCTTGCTCTGATTTGCAGATACAGACCAACCCATCCTAAGAGAGGTTTATGAGGGATGGGATTCCATGATTGACTTTGTGAGGACCATTTTTTACAGAGTCAGTGCCCAGAGTATGATACATCACGAGAGGCCTTCTTCACCGGCATACAGGATATTCTTGTCAGTATATGGGACAAGAATTGCACACCTTTACATTGTTTGGCTCACTCCTTGAACCCAAAATACTATAGCCATGAGTGGCTGAATGGTGGACCTTCCCGCAGATTCCCTCCTCACATGGATGGTGAAATCTCACAGGGGAGGAAAGATGCATTGAGGAGGATTTTTCAGGAGAGGGCATCCCTTGATGAGGTGGAGGATGCCTTTGCATATTTTTCCACTGGCACTGGGTGATTTGCAAGCTATGATGTGATTCGAGACAGGGGGGCTAAGAAGCCCTATTCTTGGTGGGAAACTCATGGGGCAACAAGCCTTCCTCTACAGCAGTTGGCATGAGGCTCCTCTCTCAGGTGACTTCATCCTCTTGTTGCCAGAGGAATTGGGGCACATATGGGAATTTGTATAGTGTGAACAAGAGCAAGCTTGAGCAGTCCAGGGAAGAGACAATGGTGTATGTGCACACCAACCTTCATCTCATCTATAGGTAGAGGGAGGATTGGTTGAAGGGAAAGACAAATATGTGGGATGTCTTTCCTGATGATATGGGTCTGGACAATAGTTTTGAGTTGGAATTGGCCAATTTGGATCTCAATGCGCCAGTGCTAGAGCCTGTCACATTTGATGATAGAGTAGAGGCGTCATCCTCCACACCAGCAAATACAGAGATGACAGAGGAGGAGGATGCATCAGAGCCAGAGGAGATAAGTGGTGAGCATGATGATCGAGATGAGGACAGTGATCATGATTATGATGAAGAGGATTGATGACTCATTGACTCCGACTCAATTAGGCTTCAGGCTTGCAGTCCTATAGACTGTAGTTTTTTTTTATTTTCTATTTCTCTTTGCCATTGGCAGTGTACTTATGTAACACATTTTGATTCTGATGACTTAATGAGAAAACTACAGTATCTTACTATCTTGTCTTTCTGAGTAAATTTGACAATTGTATGATGTATCAATGTATCATGTATGAGTATCTAAGATCTTAAATCTATGTTTGAATCAATGAATTTTTATGAATTTGTGTAAAAAAAATCTAATTTTTAATATATATATATATATATATATATATATATTTAATAAAATAATATATAACGTATCGTATCCCAGAATTTTTTTGTTCCGGGGATCACCGTATCCCAAATCCGATTCTCAAATCCCCGTATCCCCGTATCAGGTGACTTAGATCATCGATAGAATTTAGAGAGTATAAAACCAACTCAACTTTATTGAAATGAATATTGGATTTCCTCAAGCGTTCTTCCTTTAGTTTTTAGCACCCATAGTGCAAAAAATAAAACTGTAAAAGAAACAACAAGAGAATAAATCCAAAAAGCCCGTGCAATTAGATACAAAATATCTTTTAGACTGGTTTTAGGAAAACAAAATTATGCCTCTCACCATAAATTGTTGGATTTGGCAAATCCTCACAAAAATATAGCTTAGGGAGTATAGGATTTAATCATAATATTACTTTATTAATGTATGTGTATGTCAGAGATCCAATATAATACAAAAACTCAACAATATGCAATAGACCTGAAACATCGAATGTAATGAATTTACCTGAAGTGCTTCGCTCTAAACATAAATTGACTATCATGGTCACAAAAAAATATGACAACCAGTTTATCAAAGTTGCAATACTACCACCAGCATCCTTTACATTCACAAGGAGGATCTATAGTGCATGAGTCAAAGAATTAGGTGCAAGTCATGTAGGATATTGTTAGTGCATGAGATCTTAACAGACATGGGATTTTCGATACAATGGGAAACATAGAATTGCTTAGAATTGAATCTTTCAGTAACACCCACAAAGTGGGTGAAGTCTCACCTTAGACATTCATGGGTGATTATCGAAACCATGTTTCCACAATTTGATAGTATTGTCTTATGGCTTACGACACACTACTCCACATGTTATAGCGCTTAACTATTACTGTGCACTACACAATGTGCTAGCCCTATCTATCCATACACCAGCACAATTCCATAGCAAATATAAACTAATTATTATTATACAAACATAATGTCGGAGGATTATTTAACACTACCTATATATTCAGTAATCATACTAATTTTTTTAGACATTAATAAATTATCTTATTTTATTTCATCTTGCATAATTTTATCTATTTAATAATTCTATATGATTAACTTCAATCTTGATAATCAAAATTATATTTCTGTCTTGACTAGTGTTAGGAAGAAAATGAAAAATGGCAACATAAAAACTAATTCGATGAAAAAAAGTTTCTCTTGTATTGTTCAACTCTTACTCACATTCATTCTAATTTTCAAAATTGTTGCCACACTACCAACCTTCTTAACTTGTTAAGTCAACAAAGAAATTATCACAACCACACATGCCACTACCAAATGAAAAGAGAATTTTGTTTTTCTTCCTACCCACCTACAGTATACCTATGTCTCTATATGGTATTTTTTTTTGTTAGGGAGTTAGATTTGGGGTCATGCCCTCGCACGCCGTATTGAAATTTGAGTGCAAGTTTTCATTACAAGTTTATTTTAAGAAATAAATGAACACGTATACTCCAATCCTATGCATATAGTCATTCAATTTTTATGTTTATATACCATATTTGCATGTATAAATATACCTAAGGTACACTTCTTATTTATTTAACCATGCATATAGAAGGGTACTCAAGGGTGGTCCTCTTTAAGGGGTTGATATTTTTCTTAATTGATTTATAAATCTTGTTATATGTGTGGCCATAGATATTATGCAATAATTTAAATGTGCCTTATAGTTTTAGCATCCACTTGTTGTGAAAACCCCAACACAATGTGTATCATCCCTTATTGCCTCTACCCTGAAAATTCCACTGTGCAATCTTCGCTAGCCACGCCTCCTACTTCACATCGCCACCTATGGCCTGAACTAACAATTCACAAATGACCAAGATCAACGAAAATTGATCAAGGGTCAGGGTTCACTTATGCAAAACCCTAGTCTTTCTAACCCTTTGTCCTTTGGTGACTATGCTACATTCCCTTGTTGCTCCTTGCCTTCGATGGCGTTGCATCCTTTCTATATAGCCTCCTTTGGCACATGGCTTCTCATTGGTGATTAACAAACATGGCAACAAGAAGCTTGGCTCTTCTTACCATTTGGCCCTTCCACTACGTCGTAGGTAATAGGTATTTGGTATCTTTTTTATTTTATTTTTGTTTTGACTGGTAAATTAAAACCCCTGTTTCACCACTATTTTAGCAATGTTCCCTACTTATTACTTATTTTTTTTCTGAATCTATTACTTTCATCAGTACCTCTGTTACTTTACATACAACATTATCAAATACTGTGTAACCTCTTCCTTCCAACTCCATAATTCAACAAGTTTCATGTTTGTTTCATATTACACCAACTCGAGTTTCAACCCCTTGAGTTTCAATTTAGTAATAACTTTCTACTATCTCTAAGTTACTTCATTCACGCTGTGATGGTTTTCTCATGATTTTCTCGTTCTGGTGGAGGGCCAGCTTTTTTTCTCCATATCTGTCAGTTTTGACATTTTCTAATATCTCATTATCAATATTTATTTCATCTGTAAATATTAGAATCAGTTTTGACATTTTCTAACATCTCATTATCAATATTTATTTCATCAACAAATATGAGAATTTAATATAAATGAGTATAAATATAATTAAATTAAATGAGTATGTCTGCTTTAAATAATTAAATTAAAAATAGCTTTTATAAAATTGAAACTAAAAATATGTATAATTTAAATAATACATTAAATATATATATATATATATATAAGAGGGTTGTTCGACTTCTTCTTCACTTGAATCTCTTTTAACATCTTCAACAACATCATCAACCATTAGTTCATTTTCTTCTTGGCTTTGTCTTTCAACATTTTCAATCTCACCATCAATGTTATGAGGAAAATCTCTCTTTGCAAAATATTTTTCAAATTAGTTCATCAAATAAAAATAAAATTACACAATACACAATTAAATTTTAAATGCCCACGTGTTGTAGAGTAGTCGGTGATGGGGTGCACTCTTAAGGCACTCTGTCTGCAAGGTCACTGGTTTGAAACCCGTGGGTGGAATGGAAGGAGAAAAAATGGAAAGATTAGGATTAGTCTAAAAGTATAAAAAAAGAAAAATTATTAAATTTTAAATATCATTTATAATATCTACATTTACATACGTGTTTCAACTTCTTGTTGTGATTGATTTTCCATCTCAATATTTATGCATTTTTCCTTTTTTATTTTTTAATAGTTTCTAGAGTATTCTCTACGAGCATCAATGTCTCTAATTTGATCATATTTATTCTTGCATATTATTTGATTCCCCATGATAATTCAATATATATATATATATATATAATCAATCCCAAAAATTCCACTTTCAAAATCAAGCCCAAAAAAATAAATTTCAAAATCCAACCCAAAAAACTCACTTTCAAAATCCAGCCCACAAAACTTACTTTCAAAATCGATCCAAATTTGTTTTTTTTTCTAAAACTTAGATTCAAATAAGTTTGGTATTCAAAAGTTGCACTTGAGGAAAGTGAGTGCAAAAATGATGTTTCAGTCGAGCTTACTTATAGTGTTTGGTCGAAATGATTACATCGAAGGGTCATGTCGTTTCCATTTTGTAGCCGACCAAAACTATGGATAGGTTTTTCGGCTGAACATTTTAGATTTTTGGCCAATTTTTTTTCCGTTAAATTTAACGTTCATTCACGGCAAAAAATATCAACCGAAAGTTTTTTTTTTTGTTTTTTTTTGGCCAAAAACTTACAACTCTACAATAACTCGGCTCTGTTCGTCTTTCTCTAATTTTGGAATGGTTAAACTCCATCAAATATAGTGAATTTAATTTTGGAACCAACACCATCATTTGCAAAATTGAATCTAATTTCACTAGATATAAATTTTATGAAATTTCATAGATATTTGATAATTTTTACTAATTTTCTAGTAAAATGTGTGCAAAATTTTTTTGAAGGTCATTATGATTCAATGAAATCAAAATTATGTATCTTCCAAAATAAATTGTGAAAAAATATGGAAAATTTATGGTGCATTATGTTGGTCTGCCTTTTTTGATGGGCATTTTTTATATTTCTAGTTTTTAACTAGCATGTTGAGAAACATGGTGCTTTGTTAAACATCTTCAAAATATGCATTTTTTCATATTGGTTCAATTCAAAAAATTCTAGTAATTATGATGTGCATTAATTTGGTTCGTAAATATAGCCATGCCAAAGTAGAGTATGTCTAGATTGTTGTAGCACATTTCTTTTTCAAAAACCCAAGGTTAACAAATAATGCATTGGGACCAAAAAACATGACTTTTAATGAATTCCTTGATTTTTAAAGAACACACAATCAAACAATTGCTAAGTTTTCATATTAAATGGGAATAAAATAATTCTAAAAATTAAGTATAAAATAACTAATAGAATTTATGACAAGTTTTCTTTTTACTGTAAAATTAATTTCTAAATAGAAAATCTAGTTTATCTTGCCGAAAGTTGATAAACTTCTAAAAATGATATTTTTGTGTTAAAAAAGAGCCAAAAGTGTAACCCAACTTCACATTTTCACCATATATATATATATATATATATATATATATATATATATATGGATATATGGGACTATAATATATAGCTATATGATGTTATATTATAATACTTAAATTATATATCTAGTTATAGTTACATCTTATATATATATATAATTGCATGTTACGTTAAATGTTAAATAACAAGTAACGTTATGTTAAGTAGTTATAAAAATGTGTTATATATGCGTGTGTGTGTGTGTGTGTGTGTGTGTGTGTGTGTGTGTGTGTTTCAAAAATGCATCATTGATAGATATATTAAATGCATCATGAAAAGTGCATTTGGTCTAGTAAATAAAAGCATTTAGACTTGACTTTCCAATTTGTACTATATTGTTTCATTATGTAGTGGGTTGTACAAGAAACATTGTCTTCATGTGCTTGCACCTATTACATGTCATGTGTCAAAATCAAACAATAAGAACGTAAAGTCTATTATAGTATTTGGTTGGCATGAAATTTTATTAGTCTTGTAGATAGGTTTATTTCAATTTTTTACATACATATTTACATATTTATATGTTATGAACAAAATGCATTATTTAAAAACGAGAAAAAATATGAGAGTAGATTTGATCACTTCTTTTGATTGTGTTTTAATACATGGAACTCAATGTACTTTGGTTGATAAATTATCAAAAAATGGACTCTAAATTTTCGGACTTTCGGATAGATTATTCTGCTTGAGTTTAGAAATGGTCTTTTTGTCAACAGATTTTTCTTGGATTAGTTTATATGTATTATATGTAATATGTTGAGCCATCCCATATACGTGTCCCAACTGCAGGATATCGTAGTGTGAGAAGCTCTGTTATACATGTTTGTGCTTGTGATAGATCATGTAGCCCACCAAGAGGTCATGTTCCCATTGTAAATCTTACCTCTAACGGTAGTCGGAGTGTCAGAGGTAGTATTTTTATCTCTGTTGATTACCTTGCTACATCCAGTGGACCTTATTTTCCCATTTCAGGTACACCTCCTGCATTTTTAAATCCTCTTTAGACTTTCTATGTTTATGTCTTCAAATTATCTTTAGTTTTTAAATTGTCTTCAACTCATGTGTTTGAATTTAATGTACATGTTATTATGCTTCTATTTTGTTAATTGCATATATGTTATATTATTTTTATGATTTGCAGGTCCCTAGTAGGTGGAATATGAGGATCATAGTGTAGCATTGATCCCTATGTGGGATGATGCTACAACTCATATAATATTAGAGGATGTTACAACCTATCATACACAGATCACAACAGAGATAAATAATATCCTTTCCTATTCACCAACTCACCTTGCATTGTCTTTGATGGTCGATAACATGACTAAGTTGATCGAGGTATACAAGAGGTCGATCCCACATAGCCACATATTACAATTCATACATAGGGTTAAGAGGCATGAGGTTATAGATCCAGGTTCTTGGGAGGTGGTGAAAGAGGCCACCAAGGACATTGATGTTTGTGGGGAGTTGTTTGACATCCCTCTAAAATACCCTTCTAGACATAAAGGTCCAATCCCACTCAAATATTGTAGTAATTTTTATGCTGCCCCTTTCATGTATGATAGATGCATTGTATCTTGGGGCAATTTCCCAAACCATCAATGGGTCGTACTTTATTTTTCTAAGATTTTATATGCAGAGTTTGTGTTACATATGAGGTCATATTACACGGATACCGGATCTCATTTTTATGGAACCCACATGGGATGTACCTATGAGCACGAGGGTGCTCGTAGGGACCCTTGGAATGTACCACCACCTATGATATTATTTCGAGTACAATCTCAGAGCTTGTTATTACCTCAAGAGCTATAGGAGTTGTCGCAACTCGGTGGTGAGACGCGAGAGACTATTGCAAACAAGATGTGAGTGTCATTGGATGGTGCGCATGTTTCATTTCATGGAGAGATTAGGAGGCCACCACCACTTCCTCATGGCCCACTAGTGCCCTTATATGATGATGTATTTCTCACGATTTTACCCTTTTATCATCTTTTGACACATACATGTATGTATCGTGATGCCATTCGTGAGACTTGGAGGGTGCATGGCCCATGTGACACAAACCATATATATATATATATATATATATATATATATATATCTTTTGACTCTTATTTTCAAATTATGCATAATTATTTATATTAAAAATTCTAGTTCATATTAGATTGCATAATTTATATTAATAATTTCATGATAACATGTAGATATGTCCTAGCTACATGGATGAGCTTACGAGGACATCCTATGGGGAACTTGATCAGAGAGGGAATCCTTGACTAGACCACATTTCCATAGATTCCCCTCCACCTCCATCGCCACATTATATGTTCACTAATGTGGAGGAGATTTAGTATGTACAGCCACATGGACCAATATTTTAGGTAAACATATTTATTCCTAAGATTTCAACATTTTTTTTTTTAAGTTACATAAATATGTTAATTAATATGTAAAATAATTATAATTTTTCCTTGCCATTGTGTACACATGCCCATATGCAAAGTCTCTTTGATGTCACTATTGTGTGAGATCATGAGTGGGATGTTGGGTTTATAGGAATTGATGATGCAGGTCCATCGATGCAAACCCCAATCATCGAGCCATTGGATGGGAAGCACCAAACCCAGATTCATGATCAGACCCCCATCCTATCATACGTGCATTTAGACTCGACTAAGGTTAGTAGATTCATGTATATATGTCATTAAAAATCTGGTTCAATATAATTTATTTTCATTATTTATTTTGTACAAATAATGATCTAAATAGTTTGAATTTGAATGTGTTATATATTGCAGTGTCAACCTATGGACACTTACCTTGCGTGGTATAACTGACATAGGAATTATCGTGGTACTTAGAGTGTCATAGTTTGTATATTTTGAGGCTCATTTTATAGGGCATATTCACATGTGTGATACAGATTTTGTATTTCATATATGGATAGTTTATGGGTGTAAATCATGGAAATTATTATAGTTTATGGATGCTTGTTATTTTAGTTTATGGATGTCCATGTGATATTTGTAATTTGTATATATTTTCATAAGGATAGTTTATTGATACATGTATTCACTATTTCAGTTTATGTATTTGTATTAATTTTTTTATGGATGCTCATTAATTTTTTAAGTTTAAATGGATCTGTTACAATTATCTCGCTAATTTAATATTTTTTATATATACTATAAATTTTATTAGTAAAATATATGTTCAATTTTGATTTCCAGTTTCATAGACTAAGAAAATAAGTACAATCTTAAAATTTATGATGCAAGTCAATTTGATACTTAAAATGAACTAAAATATATCATGTATCAATTTACTATTGAACATGGAAATAATTCCAATCATGCTTCATATTGGCTTGTACAAAGTGTCTTTTAGTGCAATCAACATGTATGTTATTACAAGTTAATTTTAAAAATAAATTACTTTAATTATAAAGTCATATATATATATATATATATATATATATATATATATATGAAATTTTTTGTGACCCATCCATATACCATTGCATGGAAAAAAATTTCAAGTATTTCAATCAAGTTCTTATCTCAAGGTTCAATTACAGGACACAAATATTATTGAAATAAGTTTTATTAAATTTTAATATTAAAATATGTCATGTAAACAACAAATAAGTTTTATTCAACATTAATTATTTGGATATTATCTACAAGAGCTTAGTCATAACACGATACAAGTCAATCATATTGAAATTTAATATAAAGGTCAAACAACAATATATGGCAACATTTCTATAATTTTATATAATGGTATCAACTTTCCTAAATTTGCAAGTAGTTATTCAAGTATTTCAATCAATTCCTTATGATGCAAATTTAAGTTTTATTCAATTTTAAAAAACTCAAATATGATGAAAATTTATCTTCTTCCCTCTCTCCCCCTTCCATCTATATATATATATATCTCCCTCTGTCTTTCCTTCTTCACCTCGCTATATCACCCTACAAACATACACATTGTTCCTCTCTCTCTCTCTCTCTCTCTCTCTCTCTCTCTCTCTCTCTCTCTCTATGTATCCCCTTATATCTCTCTTCCCCTTCTCTCCCTATGTCTCCCCTTCTATCTTTCTTCCCTCCTACTATCCTCTCTCCCTCTCTCTCCATATCCGTTTTCACTCTCTCTCTCTCTCTCTCTCCATCTCCCTTGCCACTCCGTATCTATATATATTTATTTCTTCTTATATTCCTATCTCTCCCCCTCCAACTCCATCTCTCTCTATCCCTCCCTTTCAAGTCCTCTCTCTCTTCCTTTCTCTACCACCTCCCTTTGAATCTCCCCCACATCACTCACTCACTCAATCTCTCTCTCAAGATTTGTCCTGCAACTTTGCTGACTATCTCCCTCCCTCTCTCATTCTCTCTCCCCCTTCTCTCCATCTAGAGTCCTTTGTCTTTATATATCAACCCCAAATATTCCCTCTCTCTCTCTCCTTGTAACTCTTATAAATGACATTTTTACAAGAAGGAATTTTTTTTTGTAAATTCAATACCTTAATTTTGGTAAAATCCCTACACCACTAGCCTTGCTTTCTATCTTCCCTTCTTCTCTTCACCCTCATGTTTAATCTTGTACAACCATTTGTTTTTTATATCAATTCATCCTTTTGGAAGCTTCACTAACTCCCATGTTTTGTTTTCCAACAGAGCATCTATTTCTTCCATGTTTTGCTAGTTTCCACTTCACAAGATTCATGAAAAAAATCTGGTTCACCTTCATCAGTTAATGAAATATAATTTTAGGGTGGTTAGCTTTTTGAGGGATTATGAGGCCTAGTTGAACTGTGGATGAACTACAGTGGTGTGTTTTATAGTTGAATCATTTGTAATGTTTGTTGAAACTTTTGTTCCTCTTTTTGTCTGTGATTTTCCACTTATTGTCCATCCTGTTCTAGAATTGACTGCACATATTCTTTCAATGGTGGGATATTTTATTTTAATTCTATAAACCTATCAACAATTTTTTTTACCTCCATATCACCTACAATCCTTGTATACATCTCTAATTCATTAAATATTATATCCTTTCTTCTATCAATTTTATGGTTAATTATATATTATAAACGGTAACTAAACTCACAATTTACATATCCCGTATAACTACATTTCCTTCATTTATCATATAATTTGATCCTATTCTCCTTGGAATATTAGTAAATTCTTCACATCCAAAAAAATTTAGGTCGGAATAATGTACTTTTTTACCTATCCAAACTTCATTAGGAATGCCACTATCTAGGGTTGTAAAAGGTGAGAAATTGATGATATAACAATTTTTCCATAATACTTATTCCCATAAATACTTTCCCAATCCATAATTTGACAATATACTTCTCATCCTCTCCATGATAGTGTGATTCATCCTTTTTGAAGTATCATTTTGTTGGGGAGTACCAATTATATCCTTCTCATGTTCAATGCCAAAGATATTACAATAAATCTTGAATGCATTTGAGCAACACTCTCCACCATTATATATCCTCGAGCACTTGAGCAATTTGTTCGTCTCCCCTTCAACAACAATATGAAAATTTTGAAATATCTCAAAAACCTTGTAGAAATTATACAAACATATGTGTATCAATGGATTCAATCCGATCTAACAATGTATTAAGGCTATATACTGAATCCTTCTACAAATCAATTGCGGACATTAAACACAATCACCAATCAAATTTAGCAAAGAAAGAATCAAATCAAACCACAACACAGATAATTTCCAGGGGAAAGCTTGCTGCTCAAAACCCCTCTATCTTCTATTGTATATTCACCATGTAATAATGAAACAATTACAATTCACTCTTCTCACAAGAGTCTCCAACACTCTCACAACTGTCTCGCACTGTCCTGGACAAAAACTGACAAACACTTAGCAAATTCTCAGCCTCTAAACAGCCTGCCTTGCTTACGCAATTCCTGATTATTGCAATCCCTATTATTTAGGAATTTTGGCCTTCCAAAACTGTGCAAGGATCATGGGAAATCCAATGGATGTCTGGTTTCATGCGGGCAACCTACTAATCAAACAACTGATAGTTAACATCCATTTAACCTTTGTCTCAACTAGGTCTCCACTAGAACTAACATGCATGCAACTATTAATAGTAAATCATCAGTTGCATGGCGGATCACTGATTGTGAAGTAAATAAGATTTAATTCGCTTGATCTCTCACTAGTGTAACAAACATTTACAACTAGTCCAACTGACTTTAACTCACATAACTGAGCTAACTTATTTCTCATGCATTAAACTAATGAACCAATTGCAGTTGGAACTCCATAACTAATAGAATTACTCTGCATGCCTCACCAACCACCCTCAACTCGAAATACATGAGATAACTGAGTCTATCACACTCAGTTAACTATTACAAGTGTTTATGAGATAAAATTACAATTTATTGTCCAATTTAATAAAGAGATAATTAAATTAGACACATTTCCAATTTATTAAATAAATTGAATTTCACACTAATGTATCGCTAGGACCCATCACTACATGACATGTGGTCCCACACTAGTGTAGGTGTTGTCATGCTGTTTCTGGATGCCAATTTCACTATTTCTTGTTGCAAATTTCAGCACTCCCTCTCAACAAGAAAGGAATCAATCTGTCCCAATCCGGTACCTTGGAATGTTCTTGCATGCAGACATGCACCTCTTTCATGCAAAACTTCTCTAGTGTTGTTCGCATATGAAACTATTGCATGCAACACTTCTCTAGCGTTTCTCGCACATGAAACTCTTGCATGCAACACTTCTGAAACTGAAGAGCCTCCAAACACTTGAATCGGTATAATGCATCTATCATCAGACTATTTTGACTATGGGTACCTACTGCACATGTCTATTGGATTCTTTGCATTGTTGACATCTACATCATTGCAATCTGCACTACTTCTAACTCTGATATGTGCTCCAGTATTCGACACCCGTCACTCTAAATTTTGTCTTCCTAACATCTGAGTGCATCAATCTAACCAATCCTGCTACTGATTTACTATGGGCTCCTCATAGCCAGGTTCGATCCATGAGACATACCATATCTAGGACCCTGCCCAAATTTCTTCTTGGGATCAATTCTGCAAATCACCCCACCTCACACCTGGAGATATAGTTGCATGCACTCCCTCTACCCATCTGGCTCGAAATTTATCTTCTTGAGTGGTTTTTTCCACTCCATGATCCTCTGCATGTGGTTGTTCTACATCTTGAGGTTCATTCTTTCGAACCAAGAGTTCTTCGTCTGCATGCAAATCCAACTCCCTCTCAAGGGACAATCGCATGGCTTTCTCACACTTCCCCATGGTACATCCCTTGCATGTTTCTATCTGCACAAGAGTACCCTTTGGAAGCTCCGTAGAAATCTGTTGCATGACCTTCAAATCTCCGTGGTGTATATGGCCCAATCTCCTGTGCCATAACTATTGGAGCAAGGTCCCCTGAACGCAATTTTGGATATAATTTTGTAATATTTTGAGTATTTTAGTCATGTGAAACACAAGTTAAGGAAATTTGGGGCGGGTCAAAGTCCCTCAAGAATTGTAATAGGAAAAAAGGGTAGATTTAGGGGTCAGAAACCACGGTTTGCAGACCCTAGTATAACGTAGGCTAAATATATAAATAAGAGTCTAGGATGAGTCGAAGAAGTAATTTTAAGTAAGTTTGATGGTACATTTTCTCAGGATAGATCTGCTCTGAGGTTTTTTTCTCAGTAAGGGCTCCTGCTAGCTATGTGCGTGGAGACCCTAAGTCCTGTTGTGTGCGAACCCCGTTAGCTGTGTGCGCGGGTATATGAAAGAGTATGTGATAAGAATCTGAAGTATAATGAATGGAAGGACGTTTTGTTGATATTAAATGTATCTGTGATACGTTATAAGTTGCGCTGCATGTTATTTCCCTGTTATTTCTGTGATATTGAATATTGTTAGTTAATTGATTGTGCACATGTATTAGATGCTTAAAAGAGTGATGAATGCATAGATTTGGTGGTATTGGGTTATATTGATTTTATTAATTGCTAATATTATGAGTTATGGGTTGTGCGCAAGTCCTCTGTTAAGCTATATTGTTAAGGGTTTCAAGTTAGGTCTTTCTCTGCGCAGACCTGTTCGAGATCTAAAGGCACCCACATCATTAAAATATCTCTCTCTTAGGGTGCAGAAACTAGGTTTCAGCACCCTCCCATACTACTTCGAGTGAGACCTTGACTTGCGCAAACAGGTCATTGCCGAAAGGGCCAGTAGTATAGGGGTTTGTTGGTTAACCTCAAATATGAACCTGGGTGAAGACCCCTCAAACCAATAAATGGTTCTGTTGCTGGGACCGGGGGAATTTTGAGAGAGAGATCCTTTGATGAGTCAGGGTTTTTGGCATCCAAAAAAATATGAAATTAACAAATGGTTCGAAAAACAGATCCAAGAGTTTGCCCTAAAAGAAAACAGAAGTTAGAAATTGTCCATTGAAAAGTGGAAGAATAAGTATATCTTCACAAAGGTGTAAGAAATATTCTTCATGAATTTTTCACATGAGTTGTAGGAGTGGTTGTCAAGATTAGCGGAGTTCCAGACCTGTTGGAAGAACGATAGGGTTACGCAGTGGACCCCTGAATTGATCCAACAGTTGGAGAAGATTGATAACAAAATCACACAGACTGTAGATCACTGAGTTGATAGTATCTTGGGTGGATTTGTGACGGATTTTGCGGTAGATCAGTTTGTGTCGTACTCTGAAGCTGAAAGAATATTTTTTAAGGGTTTGAGAGGTAAATTCTTGCAAACATTGCCTTTGCTAATTAAGATGTTATTGAGCGAAAAGGGTGTTTTGTGCAACCACACTGAGTGAATGAATTACGAACATATTGAAAGAACTATGTGCAACGAGAAGTGTTATAGGATCAATCAGGATGGGGAAAGAGCTGCATACAGTCCTCTGAGGGATTCACCAGATCCAGAAGAAGCTGAGGCTATGCGCGCTATAGGTAGCCCTCCTGCTACGCCATACTTGAACTCACATAGGAATCAGACATCTCCTACCCCACTGCCACCCCCACCTACAGACGATATGGCTGCACACATGAAGTTACCCACCTTTAGGGGTGCGGGGGATGAGGTCATGGATTGGTTCTAGTTCGTAGCTGATGCAGTATGGAATGCGAAAAAACGTTAATAATGATGTTGTGAAAAGAGTGCAACTAGCCATGGCTTTTGAAGGTCGCGTGCTAGACTGGTTTATGGGATATCTGAAACAAAACTCCTCCCATACTATCGATGATATCAATAAGGAACTAAAGTATCAGTTCAAAAATTCAAATTCCTACGCGCAGGTAGTGGTGGAGCTAAAAGATTTCAAGAAAGGAGCAAAAGAATCAGCCTGGGAAGCCAATTAGCGATCGAAGCAAACTATCATGATGGAGGATTTGTTTACGATGATGACCAGCATAGGGAATGGTTCTTCTCCATGTTGTTAACCCATAGTATGCATTCCTGTGGGAAAATAGAAGATTGTTACTCAGGTTGAAGCCATGGAGGTCGCTATGAAGTTGGAGGTTGCGCCTAGAGAATATATTCCCCTTGGGACTCTGCAAATTCAAAGTCATATGGAAGCTATGAATTTATAGATATAGAGCCTACAAAGAGACAAGGGTAAAGAGGTTGAGACAAATGTTTAGCGCATTCATTGCAAGGGAGCAGGCCACACCAAGGATCAGTGCCTTATTTTTACGAAGTACCTGCGAGTTGGAGGACCAAATCTGTTGTGCCCTAGGGAGGGTGCGGGACCTAGCAACACCACCCTATGGTGTGTTGATTTCTAGGTAGTTGGACAACATGATATTGACCACTACCCATGGCTAGGAGCTTATGTGCCAGAATTGAAGCAACAATATTGTAGATTCTTCTCCTCGGTTGGTCATGATGAGCACCATTGTCAGACGTATGAGCTGATGATAGATAATGAAAACCTGTACAGAGTACAAGCTGAAACCTCTTTGCCAGCATATCCCTCTGGACATGGAGGATCCCCAACAAGAGGAAGGGAAGGGGGGAGAGGAGGAGGCGAAGGTCGAGGAAGAGGGAAATTAATTTTCTATAACTATGGAGATCCAGGACATTACGCGTGCGATTTCCCTAACCCTGCATGGAAGTCATGTAGGTACTGTAGGAAATTTGATCATGTAATTGATGAATTTCCCATTCTGATAGCTAAGATGCAGGAAAATCAGCAGACACCTACGCAGAACATACAAATGGTCAAGACTAAGCCACACGATGATGGCCCTAGTATAAATGAAATAACACGCAGTGGTATGGCCACTGGAGGACTTGCAGAGCAAGCTACTGCAGAGTCATGGATCAAAAAGGCATCTAACAATAAGGAAGGCCTAGATCTGAACAAAGAGAAGAAAAATTTTATAGAGGCTAGAAGGGATTTTACTACGGCGAAAGCATCAACATCAAAAGCCACCATGGATCCAAAATTTGATGAAGCAGTCAAGCCATTCCTTCAAGCCTGTATGAATTTACTACGTAACCGAAAGGTGGTAGAGAATCTCCAAGCATTGATAGAGATTTGCGTAGAAAAGGAATCCCCTCGGATGGAGATTAAGGCCATGAACAAGATTTATAAGAACAAGAAGAGGACTGGTCGGGAAATGCGTATGATTGCGCAGATTGGAGAATATGAAATGGATCAAGCCATCTTGGACATGGGATTTTATGCCAGTGTCCTGCGCAAATAGACCTGGCAGAGAATGGGAGAACCCAAATTGGAGTGGTCCACCATTCAATTACGTATGGCTAACCAGCAAAATATCATTCCACTGGGAAGGTTGCCTAAGGTTGTGGTAGACATTGCAGGCATTAAAGTATATGCATATTTCGAAGTAATCCAGATTGTGGATGATGTGGACCTGTACCCTGTGCCATTAGGACTGGATTGGGATATTGACATGGGAGGTATCATCAACCTGAAAAGGAGGAGAATGGTCTTTGAGAATGGTAGTATGCGGGTAATATTCCCTCCGGATCTAGTAGAATGTGAACGATATACAGAGCCGGCGTGCGATGAGGAGGATGTGGACCATATTTACAAACTAACTATGTGGGATGATGATTGGGTCAACCGAACAGCTCATGGCATGTTAAATTGGGAAAAATACAGCTCGTGTTTCTCATATTCAGATGGAGAGATGGAGAATTGGCAGAACCAGCTGCATGATGTATCTGTGTTGCACTGCCTCAAGATGAAAAAGAGCTTCTGGTGCATCTCCTCAGAGGTAAGAAAACTTCCTTACTTTGATGGTTCTGGTAGTGTTAAGGAATTCCTTAAAGAATTGGAAAACGATGTCCCTAAAGAATGGAGATTATGGGCACTTAACTTGGCTATGCGCACAACCCCTGCACATTTGTGGGAAAAACAAAAGGGGGGCTTTCCAGGACTTGGAGGAATGTTGAAAAATGATGATCTTAAGATTTGAACCTCTAGTCCACCCACCTATGGAGCTCTTTTCTGGCCATGGGGATCCACGCAAGCACTTGGCTATGTTGATAGAGGTATGGAATGAAAGGACATGTAATTAGTGGGTCCATATGTTTATTCATTCATTAAGGTCGGTCCCCACCACCTGTTATTTATATTTGGAGCTTCACCAATGCACTCGCCACTGGGATACTATGACAGAGGATTTCATGGCAACGTTCACCTTAGTTGGAGGGAAGGAGAAATTAGAGGAAGCCCTGCAGGATATAGATGCTCTTGTCTTTGATGATTCTTTGCCTCGAACGGAAAGTGTTTCGCCAGCTTGGGATGCGCAGATGAAATATATTGTCAACTGTAGAAATTTTTCAGTAGAGGACAGTGACGAAGATCCTAGGAATATTACAATCCCAGATTCTGAAGGAGAACATGCAACCACAGGACCATCATTGTAGACAGTAGACATTACCAAACCATTGAAGTTGAAGGAATTCAACATTGGGATGGAAGAGCAGCCCAAGTTGGCCAAAATTGGGGATTACTCGAATAAGGATATCGTTGGAAATATTTCGAAGCTATTGACTGAATATCAGGATCTATTTCCTAGGAAGTTCTCTAAGCTTAAGGGAATTGTATGGGATCTGGGTGTTATGAGGATCACCTTGAAGCCGGATGCATGCCCTGTCAAGCAGTGACCTTATCAGCTGAACCCTAAATATAAGCATAAATTCAAGGAGGAGATAGATAAGATCGTGGCCATAGGTATCATTAAGCCTGTAGAATATTTTGATTAGGTAAGCCCATTGGTAGTCCAAGAAAATAAAACCAAAGGAGAGATCAAGATCTGCACAGACCTGTGCAAGCTGAACGATGCATGCGTAAAAGATCCCTAATTCCCTACACCATTCTCTGATGACATCTTGGATAACGTGGGAGGTCAAGAAGCGTACCCATTCACTGATGGATTTTCAGGGTACCATCAGATCAGAATTACACCTAAAGACCGTAGCAAGAAAACCTTTGCAACTGAGTGGGGCTCCTTCTATTACATCATCATGCCATTCGGGTTGAAGAGTGCCCTTGCAATTTTATCACGTGTAATTTTAGTAGTATTCAAAAGGATTTATACATAAGTTTCCGGAGGTATATTTTGATGACTGGACAATATTCGGGTTGGTAAGGAAACATGTGTCGAACATGTGCATGACGTTGGATACCTGTAGGAAACACCAGATTTCATTGAACTTGAAGAAGTGTATATTCTGTGTACGTTTAGGAATCTTGTTGGGGCACATTGTGTGTAGTAGGGATTGATGGTTGACCCATCCAGGATTGCAGTTATCATCAATTTAGTAGTCCCAGGCCAATGAGAAATAGTTGCGCTCCATATTAGGACATACAGGTTACTACAGAAATTTTATTCAGGGGTACACCTTGATCACTGCGCCAATCGAAAAACTGCTAAAGAAATATGTGGCCTTTTTCTGGGATGAAGAATTTCAGAAACGTTTTGAGCTACTGAAGGAGAATATGGTTACTGCACCTATTCTAATATTTCCAGATTGGGCTAAGGTCTTTCATGTGCATGTAGATGCATCAAGAATAGCTCTAAGGGTTGTATTAACACAGCCAGGATAAGGAGATATTGATCATATGGTTGCTTTTTCTAGCAGAAATCTCTCTAACACGAAGCACAACTATTCTACTACCGAACGAGAAGAACTAGCAATGGTGTATGCCCTGCAGAAATACAGGCACTATCTATTGGGAGGACACTTTAAAATTTTCACTGACCATTCGGTTTTAAAATACCTGGTCAATAAGCCTATGTTGGGAGGGGGGGAATATATGTATATGGTTTCTACTGTTTCAGGAGTATGACTTCGAGATTATTATGAAGCCTGGGAGACTAAATGCAGGACCTGATCACTTCTCTCGAATTGAGAATGGAGAAGATCCAACTAGTCTAGAAGAAGGATTACCAGATGTGCAGATTTTCACTATCAAGGTGGTTGATGAGCACTTTGCGGGCATTATTCACCTCTTAACAACTAGAATGACACCTACAGAATATTCAATACAACAAAAGAAATATACAGTGACCCGCACAACTGATTTCACTGTGATTATAGGTCAATTATATAAGTTGGGCGTAGATGAGGTATTGCGGAGGTATGTATTAGAACATGAGAGACAAGCTATCCTGGATGAGGCTCATGGAAAGATGGCAGGAGGCCACTACGTAGAAAATGCCACTGCACAGAAAGTGTTGCGTGCTGGGTTATGGTGGCCCACATTGCATAGTGATGCACATGCATAATACCGAGCCTGTGATGCATGTCAGCGAACCGGGAAGCCTTCGCAGAGATGAAATGCCCCGACAACCACATATGGCTTTGCAGGCATTTGATAAATGGGCTATAGACTTTGTAGGACTGATCAATCCCCTGGGAAAGAAGACAGGTGCATGTTATATCATTACTGCTACTGATTATGTGACATATGGGAGGAGTCAAAATCTATTAAGGATTTTACCACAGATATTGTTGCGCACTTCATCTTTGATCATATTCTGACCATAGAGGTATTCATTTCTTTAACGAAACTATTGAATATTTGATGGAATAATTTCAGATCCATCATGCAAAAAGCACCCCCTATCACCCACAAGCTAATGGCACAATAGAGGCTTTCAACAAAATCTTGGAGAATTCACTTACTAAGGTCTGTAATGCCAATCAGAATGACTGGGATGTGCGCATCCCTTCAGTGCTATGGGCCTATAGGACTATATGCAAGAAGCTAACTGGGAAGACTCCTTTCATGATGGTTTATGAACAGGAGGCCATCATGCCCAGGGAATATATTTTCCCTAGCTTGCGCATTACGGATTTTACAAATATGGCGGAACCTGACATCATGGAGGAACGCCTGGCGCAGTTGGTTTCCTTGGAAGAAGATCAGTTTATTGCTAAATTTCATCAGAAAGCACAGAGGGCACGTGAAAAATCTTGGCATGACGAGCACATCCGATAAAAGGTGTTTAAGGAATAAGAGTTGGTTTTTCTCTATGATAGTCAATTTGCGTGCCACCCAGGGAAGTTCCATAAGCACTGGTTGGGACCATATATAGTAAAAGAAATCACTGACGGTGGTGTGGTGTGCTTGGCCATGTTGCGCGGAGATAACCTTCCCGGGTACGTTAATGGAACTCATCTGAAGCCCTATAGGGATAATCGGATGCCTACCAAATGACTATATGGTCAGAGCATCATCTTTGGTGGATCTGCACGCGTTATGAGGAGAAGGCATAGAAAGGTGCATCGAAAGCATAGCGGTATTGCGTAGGGAAATAATTGTGGGAAGGTGAGACTAAGGCACAGGGGTAGTGCGCAGCTAGGTAAAATATCCATTGGAACAGTAAAAATGGGTGAAAAAGCGATTTTACCATTGCATGGAGTGGGTGTTTTGGCATTTAATGCAACGATCTTGGAGGATATTTTACTATTTCTTCGATAGTAAGTCATATTTAATGGTAATCCAACCGTTTTTACCCATGGTGGCCTATAAAAGGAAGGGCATAGGTCATAATCAGTTCCTTTTCTCTCTAACGATTTTATACGTTGTGTTTTGCTGCAATCCCTGGGTTTCATATGTCCACACAATATGTATGTCTGGGCGAGGTATCCCTTCTGACAATATCAATCATGAGTTTGTGTTCTGGGCAAGGATGATAGCCACTAACCCCACAGAGTTGCTTTCAGTTACGGCCTCCACTTAGCTGGGGTCCAAAGATGTCTTTGAAGTCACCCCTGAAGTTGAAGAGGTTTTGTCCACGCAAACAAAGGGAAAAGGAAAGGGAAAAGGAAAAGGAAAGGAAGAAGGAAAAGAAAAAGGAAAAGGAAAAGCCACAAAGTGGGCCTCAGCTAAGTCGCGCACCTCCCCAAGGATTGTGCATTCTCCCCGGCAGGTGCCCCAGGCAAGCTCACCTATGTGCAACCCATCCAATCACCCCATGATTCCTCAAGAGGAGGCCCTGCTGGTATCCCTGCTCTCATGGCTACCGGCTTACGTTAATCTGCGCAAGCTGACGGTGCGCACCCCTAAGAACATAGATGTGGTCTAGGAATATCTCCAGATGCCATTAGTCCCGTAGGAGGTCCCTATAATTGGAGAAATGTTTGGCAACATACCCATCATAAAATTTGATGATCACGATCTGGCTAATGAGGAAACCTTTCCGAATCTAGCCCCAGAGCTCTATTTGGAGTGGGTATTATATGACAACATGCCAAAAATTGAACCGATGCCTTACGCATGCGAACTGCAGGCATTGGGGATCTTAAACTTGTTGTGAATTCCCTATTTTTTGAGATACGCTATCACTACTATATGCGTACGGCAACTGCTCGCCTTGATCCATGATGGTTGTCTTTGGATTCAAGGCCGCATCCCTATTAACGCTACGTTGATCCACTGGATCACCAGCCTGTCCATGAAGGGGCCCCATCCCATGAAAGGATTTGGAAAGAAGAATGAGTAGAAGGTGGTCGATGATGTTTGGTAGAAATACAAGGTGGAGCATGAAAAAAGAGGGTTCTTGGTTGATAGCATCGCTGACCCCTAGGTGTGCATGGGCACTCTTTTCCTTGGATGTAAGTTGATGTGGAAGTGTCGGCCATCATCTATCCCTACATATTTCATTCAGCTGGTAGGGAAATGTGACAAGGATGTCAACTATAACTAGTCCCAGCACCTGTGTGAGGATTTTCTCGACAATATGCACGAGGCGTAGGATTAGGGAAAGCCCTTCTGCGACTCATGGTTGCTACTGTTGATTTCCGTAGTTGCTTGGGAGACGCCTGAGGATGCGATGCTCCCCGAACTTGAGCCAAGCGTATGTGAAGGAGCGTGCTAAGCCAACCTGTGGGACTCGAAGGACCCGCAGCGCATCAAGGAGAATAAGGTATTTTTGTATTATTTTTAAGGTGTGCTAGCAGCAGCAGTACACTCTAGGCCGCGACTGTCGCTTGCAGTGTATGATAAATACAAGCGCATCGCCAAATTCCATGTCACCATGCATAATTTGCAAATCAGAGCGCGCAAAGATCCCACATGGTACAATTTACCCTACATGGTCACAGAGGCAAAGGTAGACCAATTCATCGCAACATGGCCACCTACATGGAAAATTGGGCTCAAATCTACCACTCCGGTCACAGCAGGCACATCCAGCAAAGATGCAACATCGAAAGATATCGCTCCGCCAAGTAAGACAAAGGAATCTAAGTTGCGCTCCAGCAGGAAGGAGACCACCAAAGACACCACCAAGGAAACTGAGTAGGAGTTGGAGCAAGACATCGAGACTGGAGGAGTCAGTGGGGAGGGTGCGGATCCCTTGTGAGGTACAAAGCGCACTAGCAATTCTGCTAAACATAAGTGTAAGAAATAAAAGGGGGAAAAGTCTAGCGGAGATGCGGAGGTCACCTTAACCGACGAAGACAAGGAAAAGATATCAGACGCAGTCGCCACAACGTCAAAGGATCGATGGACCGCTATGGAAGAGCAACACAATGCCGTGGTGGAGGCCTTGTAGTCTGGATTACAGGTGTTGCAGCTGGAGGCAAACACTTTACAGGCAAGCATGAATCAAGCGAGGCCAATTCAAGCGATCCTGCCAACAACAGCCCTGGTCGCCGCCATTTAAACCAAAATTTTCCCCTTCTCGGGCGTAGCGATGACCATAGAGCAACCAACCTTGTGTGCATAGGTCCAAGCATGCACATAGGTTGGCCTTGATCTCGCAAGGATAACGAGTGGGAAGCTACACGCTCTTCGCTTGTTCATCTTTGCTGAGCTACAAAGCTAAGAGGCCCCTATATAAATCCTATTATTATAGGACCCTAACATGGTGAAATTATGGAGGATATGGATTCAAGGTGGGACAAAATTATGGAAACAAATATAGAATGGAAATTATATCCACCATACATCTCAATTAGCTAAGCTAAGAAACCTATAATTCTCTGAGGGATCATCAATATAGAATATGGAAAGACATGGTAAGACCCTAGTCCAGGACTATGCATTCTGGGAAATTAGGGAGCATCTAACGACTCTCTTTTGGAGAGATGTTTGGCAACAAATTCCTATATTAGGATACCACTAAGTGCTCTATGAACTATATACTTACACAATAACGCAACAATAAAGTACAATGTCATACTTTTGGGAAACATCTACTAACTCCACCAAATGGAAAAGGTGGAATACAATTGAGGACTGACTTGATCATCTAACAATAAAAACTTGGGTCAAGCTAGATCAAGAACTACAAAATTGGAAAATTCCAATTTTATAAGGCCTAGATAAAGTCCGCTAGGGATACCGAACAAAAGGGATGTTTACAATAAAGGAAGTTTGTTTTGTTAGCTTGCCAAAGGAACCTTCCTAAAAAATCTATTTGGTGCAAAATATGGATGTAGGGATATTGGCCTAAAGTTTCTTACTTCTTGTGGTTAACTGCTAGAATGTGGGTAGTCTCTTAGGATCAAATTAGGGAAAAAGGCTTCACAGCTCCTCCAATTTGTTTTCTATGTAAGAATCATGAGGAATACCTATAGCTATTAGGAATATGTTCTCCTTCTCCATGAAATTATTGAATCAGATTATTCTTCTATTTTGGAACTTAGATAAAAGATATAACAATCTTACAGAAATAATTGATCAATGGAGATAGGGAATCTTCCATTGCCCTCTCTTTAATGGAGCCTGGAATTTCATACCAGGTTTACTCCTATTGCTAATGTGTAAGTAAAGAAACAATAGTATTTTCAAACAATTAGAATCTTTGGAAGGAGTGTTCTAGCAACTAATACAACAAATTTTTCATGAAATCATCCTATCTACTTCCTAGACACAAGAATATTCGGACAAAATCCTTTATCAGGCAGGGACCCTTAGTAAAATGGAGCTATCACCATCCATGGATCACCATATATATCCCCATTCCACATGCATGGGGATGGACTCCCCATTAATTTTCACCCCTCCCCTGTTAGGTCCCTATATTACTAGTGTAGTCGCTTATTGTTGTTAGTGTGGCCCCCTTATTGTTATTGTTGTACCCCTGTAACCCCTATATTGTTATTACTGTACCCTTACATTATTATTTTTAGGTCGGCTAGGATTATATTGTGACCCCATAGACTCATATATATAGAAAGGAGGTTTTGTCATTTGTATCATCCAATAATTTTTCATTTATGTAATGTAAAGGCAGTTTCATAACATTTGGTATCATAGCTTTGGATTCTATGGTTTCGTTGCTTCAAACAGGCAATTGTGTAATTTTCACTATAACTTGTTTTCTACGAGGGTTCGGACACAAAAAACACCCATTTCGAAGAAATCCTGAGGAAATTCGTGTAAAAATTTCAGATCTTGGTTCGCAATATTTTCGGAGATATGATTTGTGGAAGTTAGGGTTTTTGCAAGCTCTCCAATTTCATCTCAAAGAGGTGACCTTGGGAAAATTGTCATAACTCTCTCTCCAAGCATCAAATTGGAATTCTATAAAAATTTTCCAAAAGTACATAGACTTTAGTTTCTTGCGTATCAATTTCAGATCCTAAGAAGGAAACAGTGACACATGGTACGTCATACAAGTTTGTTCTACTGAACTAGTCCATAATTGGGTAATTGTGGGAGATTGGGCATAACTTTGTCTTGAAGAATCCAAATCAGGTCTGACCTATGCCATTGGAAAGAAGAATTAGAGTGATACTACAGGACTGAAGATCAATTCTTGAGGATCTGAAATTACAGAGATACACCAGTTTCAATATCGAGCTCCTTAAAATCAAGAAAAAGGTGTGTATTTTTTTTGAAATTGCATAAGTCTTGTTTGAAAAATCAAGGGCATATTCAAGAATAGATATTAGTATTGGGTCCTATAATTTCCCCTAAAAATAATTCAACACCCATTAAGCCGTTAGCAGGCTCTACTATGACTCATGAAGAGGAAGAAGTGCAACATGATATATCAAAATTACAACAACAAGTGCGTCAAATTTTTTCTCTCGCGAAGAGAAACAAAAAATGAAATGGAAGTTTTGAAGAAAGGCATGGAAGCTAAGATGGATGGTTTGAAGAAAGGCATGGAAGCTAATATGGATGGTTTGAAGAAAGGCGTGGAAGCCAAGATGGATGGTTTGAAGAATGGCATGGAAGCTAACATGGATGACATGGAAGCTAACATGGAAGACATGAAGAATGATCTAAAACCTGACATGGAAGGTTTGAAGGAAGGTTTGACAAAGTTGATATGAAAAATTATTCCTAATGGTAAAAAGGTAGCATAGGAAACTCATGTTGAAAACAAAATAAATGTTAATCGTGATTTCATAAACTCTATTGTTGGATGTAAGACCCATTGGATTCCAAAGATGGATATGAGGAATTTTGATGGCAAGGATCTTGCAACATGGATACTACAGATGAAGCAATATTTTGATCTCCATAATGTGAAAAACACACAAAATTTACGCATTGTAAATTTATATTTAGAGCAAAATATATTTATATGGTATCGATGGCTTTGCTCTCGTAAAAAAATTTTCACTTGGTCAAATTTTACTGAGGAAATGATAGCGCATTATGAGGATACAAAGAGAAACACCTTCTTTAGCCAATTGATAAATCTCAAGCAAAAGAATACAATGGTGGAGCACATTGAGTACTTCCAAAAATTGAATATAAGGGTCACTGATATTCTATAGGAACACATGATGGATGTCTTCATAGGTACTTTGAAGGATAACATCCAACATGACCAGTTTGGGAGCCTGATTCATTGGAGAAGGCATTTGGAGAAGGCATTCAGGTTGGCAAGAAAAATTGAAAGTAAAATTATGGCAACAAGGAAGCCTACCACTCACATCTATAAATATGGAAGTGTGGCTACTCCTAGACTTCCACAACCTACAAGGTTGACACCACAACAAATGGAATAAAAAAAGAGAAAAATGGATTTTCTATAGTTGTGATAGAAAATACACTAAAGGTCATAAGTGTGCTGAGAAGAAATTATTTTACATAGATTGTGAAGAGGAGGAAGAAAATGAACAATAAACTTCAAAAGAAGAGGATATACACAAGGAACCAACCCTACAGAAAGAAGAAATGAGTCCGACCATATCCTGTAATGCATTGGCAAGAATTACCACTCCTCAAACTCTCAAATATAGAAGGGCATATCAAGAAGAAAAAGGTATTAGTGTTGATTGACTCGGGTAGTACCCATAATTTTATTCATTGTAAGGTAGCCAAGGAATTCAATTGCTTCTGATACCCAGCACCATAATGTCAAGCGATGGTTGCAAATGGAGGAAATATAAATTTCTCTGGAAAATGCCATAATATCAAGCTAACCATGGGGGAATATGTATTTAATATTCCAATGCTCTCCATTCCAACGGGAGGTGCTGATGGTGTACTAGGAGTACAATTATTATAATATTTGGGGATAGTAGCTTTCAATTTTCAAGAAATTTTCTTGAATTTTTTTTTCGGAAGGAAAGGAAGTTTAATTATGGGGTATCGCAGGGAAGCCGGGAAAGATAATAAGCTCTAATATGATGACAAATCTTCTGAAGAAATAACAACGAGGCATAATTGCACAATTATGCTCACTAAAAGTTCCAACATCAAAATCATTTATTTCTCCAGTTCTGCAAAAAGTCTTGGAAAATCATTCCAAGGTGTTTGAAAATCCCAAAGGACTCCCGCCTATTCATGACCATGATCACACTATTCATTTGATTCCAGGAAGTGTTCCTCCAAACATCAGGCCTTGCAGATATCCTTATGTCCAAAAGAGTGAAATTGAACGTATCATTGCATAAATGTTAGAGGCTGGTATAATTCAATCAAGTCAAAGTTCTTTCTCTGCTCCAATAGTATTGGTGCACAAGAAGGATGGATCATGGCTTATGTGTCCGGATTCATAGGAGCTCAATAATCTCACTATTAAAGATAAATTTCCCATTCCTATTATTGATGAATTACATGGAGCAATTTATTTTACCAAGTTGGATCCTCATTTAGGATATCATCAAATTAGAATGCAGACTGAAGATATTCCGAAAACAACATTTTGAACTCATGAGGTTCGTTACGAAGTTTTGGTCATGACTTTGGGCCTTACCAATGCACCTTCTAAATTTCAAGGGTTGATGAATTCCATTTTCAAACCCTTCCTTATAAAATTTCTGTTAGTATTTTTTCATGATATACTAATATACAGCAGGTCTTGGAAGGATCATGTTCAACATGTTTACAGGGTGCTCAAACTATTGGAGGAGAAACAATTATCTGTAAAAACCTCCAAATGTTTCTTTGGAGTACAAGAGGTGTAATATCTAGGTCATATTGTATCTCACGAGGGTGTTAAGGTAGACCCTAACAAAATTAAATCCATTAAAGAATGGAAATTACCCACAACCATAAAGAAGTTGCGAGGATTTCTCAAGTTAACAGGATATTATCGTAGGTTTTTTAATAATTATGGGAGAATATCAACACCTATAAAAACATTATTGAAGAAAGATGCATTTTCATGGACTCTAGAAGCAACTAAGGCCTTTGAACATCTTAAAGAGGAAATGTGCCTAGTACCGATCTTAGCTACGCCAGACTTCACAAAAACCTTTATTGTGAAGCGGGATGCCTCAGGAAATGGAATTGGTGTTGTTTTAATGCAAGAAGGAAGACCCATTACTTTGGAAAGTTTTCCAATCAAAGGAAAGTATTTACAGAAAGCTATTTATGAGAAATAAATGTTGGCAATACTACATGCACTAAATAAATGGCGACATTACCTAATGGGAAGACACTTCAAGGTAAAAACGAATCATGATAGTCTTAAATACTTTTTGGAACAAAGACTATCTTTAGAAGAGCAACAAAAATGGGTCACAAAGATGTTGGATTATGACTTTGAAATCATCTACAAAAAATGGAAGCTAAATGTTGTTCTAGATGCACTCTCAAGAAAGGATGCAGAGGTGGAAGCATTGCTTTGTGCCATTTCTATTATCCAACCAAATTAGGTAACCGAAGCAAGGGATGAATGGAAGAAGGATGAAGAAGTGTGGACACTCACTCAAAATTTGTAGCAAGATCCTAGTACATATGATACATTTAGTTGGAAAAATGATTCCTTATGGTACAAAGATCGCTTATATCTCTGTAAGAATTCCCAACTAAAACAAAATATTCTTTTGGAATTGCACATTTCTCCCTTAGGAGGACACTCGGGATTTTTAAAAACTTACCACAAGGTGATGAAAGAATTTTTTTGGGATGGCCTTAAATCTGATATTCAAATTTTTTGACGGAATTTTTGGTTTTCCATCAAAATAAAGTTGAGACAATTAAGACCCCGGATTGTATACAACCTTTTCCCATTCCAAGTCAACGTTGGGAAGAGATTTCAATGGATTTTATCACACGTTTACCTAAGTTTGAAGGAAAGAGTGTCATCATGGTGGTAGTTGATAGACTCACCAATTATGCACACTTTTTTGCATTATCTAATCCATTTAAAGCAATTACAGTGGCTACTACATTTATGGAAATAATTCAAAAGCTACATGGAAACCCAAAGATTATTTAAAGCGATAGAGATCCCATTTTTACTGGAATTTTTTGGATGGAATTATTTTCTTGTTTGGGTACTCAACTAGCTCATAGCTCATGTTATCATCCTCAATACGATGGGAAAACTGAGATAGTGAACAAATGTTTGGAAGGATATCTTCATTGTTTTGTCTCTGATAAACAAACACAATGGGTCAAGGGGTTACCTTTGGCTGAATGATGGTATAACACTTCCTTCCAAATTTTCTTGGCTTATGTTTTGGCTTCAAAAACTTCCTATCATTTTATAGTTAGATGCATGGCCAGCTACAATTGGTACACAAAATATAGCAATTTTGATAGTAGTTTTAGATATTTGCTTAGAAGTAGACTAGTTATAACTTAACTTTCTTTGTAACATACCACCACATTGAGTAGGAAAAACTATAAACTTTCTATAACAACAATTTTGAGACAATGAAAAAATAATAATTAACCCCCTAAAAAATGAAATTTGAATATATAGTGTAATGTCTCTCCCATAGCAAGAATTGATGCCTCAGACATAAATGCACTCTTCGAGTTAGTTGAAAATTTTCAATGCGTGCTTGCCATGTTTGGTCATCTTAATTTATGTGACAATTAAATAATTAATTATATTAAATTAAATATTAGTGATTTCGTGACTTATTGCGTCGATAGGGACTCTCCAACTCTATTTGTTACGGATGTTGTAATATAATGTTTAACATTTTTATTGAGTCAAATTATATTAAAATAAATAAGTAATAAAATAAATTAATGTAATATAATGTTAACTTTTTAACTCAGTAAAAAAAATACAAAATAAAAATAACTCTATAATTAAAAATAATAATAAAATAAAAAGGACCCATACCATTGACACGTGGTATTAAGAATCTCTGGTATTGACCCGTGGTATGTTGAAATTAATGGAGAATATGTATTGTTGGAGTAAGGTTGTTTCACAGTTATACATGTGTCCTAGATTTGGATTAGTTACTATTATCTAGGTGTCAGTTCCAATTCTCCCTATTATGATGTAAACTTATATATTTGTGATTCTAATGATTAATGGACATAGTGTTCTCTACTTGGGCAGTCTCCAGGTGTAGCTTTCTCACCTGTGAGTTTCTACTTTCAATATATAATTTTTATCGTCTTATATTTTTATCATAGTATTACATTTGGTGAGCCTCAGAGGCTGGTGAATGCCTTAGTGTCTGAATTGAGAGCCTTACTAGTTGGAGTGCCTTGGTAGCAGAATCGAAGAGCCTTGGTGGCTAGAGAGAGGAAATTTTTTTGTCTCTCATGCATATTGGAGCAACGCAGGTTTTTGGTAGCGTTTAGGCACTGGTCAATTAAGATTTTATCGGAGTTCAACGCGGGTCTAAGGTTCAATCAGGCGTTGATCGAGCTTTACTTAAACCAATTTGGATCAATGCTACCAGGAAGAATGGACCTGATCCAAAAATTACGTGTTGGTCTTCCTATGGTGGATTTGTCAATGGTGGATTGATCGACGGTGTTTTGATGGCGAAGCAAGCGTAGGAGTGGCGGCTCTATGTTGCTATCAGTCTCATCCGAGGCTGTGGATCATTTGAAGCAGTGATCATGGATGTGTGACTAGATTTCCATATTCGTGAATGACAGATTGGAGATCAAAGAAATCGTTGGGCATCAATGTGTGAAGAACATGGTGATCAACTAGTGCTACTTTCAGTGTTAATGTTGTGGACCCCAAGTGGGTCTAAGGGTTCCCTGAATAAGGGTGTATCCACACTGTGTTGATAACTAATTTCAACATCGCATGCAGATCATTGGTCGTGCTGGATGGTTGAAAGACCACAAGTCGTGGCCAAGGTTGCGTAGTCGTGGGCGTAGAGGAAGCATGGAGTTGTTGTTTGGAGGTCGAGATAGATTGGTCTTCATCTAGACATCTACATATGGAAGTGTGTGAGATCATTGGTTGATGTGGATTGAGTGTTGAGGAAGTGTGGAGTTTTTGTGTGAAGTGAGCCTTCAGATCATGCTTTGGTATGTTTGACCCACCATATATCTCAGATCTCGATAAGAAGAATTACAATTCAATCGCTTTCATCTCTCGAGATCAATTCAGATATCTATCCCTTTGGTACGATTTTTTTTTTGTTTAAGATTGAGATCGTTGGTGTTGGTAAAGTTTTTTTCCAGATCGATTGTTGGAAATTGTGGATTTTATGGTAGATCCATAGATCGATCCTACCACAATGAATAACCATATTGCATAAGTGTACTTGAATGAGATAAATTAGCTCAATGGGTCAAACTACACAAATTGGAAGTTCAAATTGCAGAAACTAAACTACTTGAGGGTTTGAGTGCATGGGAAATCGCGAATGGGGATGAAGCGAAGCCGACCATAGCTGGAGGTGGAAAAACTATAGCAATTCATTATTGGGAGAAGAGGGGAAAAAAATCAAGGGTGTTATTGAAGATGTCAGTAAAGGACTCCATCACCCTCGATATCAGAGAGTGAAAATCTTCCAATGATATATGGTAGACTCTCAAGAAACTGTATGAGACAAAGAAAACAAATCGGGTATTTTTCCTAAAGAGTAAGATACTCTCCATAAGAATCGAGGAAATTGAATCGATTATTGCATACATCTCTCGAATCAAATACCTGAGAGATAAATTTGGTGATATATGGGAGAAAGTGTCGAAAACTGATCTTGTCACGATTACCTTGAATGCTATGACTGATGATTATCAAATTTTTATTGCAGGGCTGACAACAAGGGAGAAAACTCCCACCTTTGAAGATATGAAAGGGATATTTATGCAAGAAGAAGAGAGGTGGATGAATTTGAAGCCTCAGAATGCAGATCTTGCATTAATTGCAATGAAAAATCCTTTGAGAGGAAAGTCAGGAGTAGGACAGAAAGGCGGTGGTACAAATCAGAAAATACCATTACAAGGCATGTTTCCAATTAGAAATTATTAATGAATCAAGTGTTTTTACTGTGGTAACTTTGGTCACATTTCTAGGAATTGTCACAAGAAGAAGCTTGATCAAACTAGACACAAACAAAACAAGCATGCATGGCACTTTGCTGATGAAGATCAAAATCAGGACCTCATACCTTTTATGTCTTATTTTGTTCTCTCTGCTGAGAATCATGAAGAGGAAACTTTATCTGTGGATTTTTGAGCTTCTACTCACATGACAAGTAATAGACATTGGTTTGAAAATTTTAAAGAGACCAAAAATGGTGCTAATATCTACCTTAGTGGTGACAGAGGATACCAGATTAAAGGGTATGGAAATATTCCCGTGATATTTCCTTATGGTCAGGTGTATTTAGAATGTGATGTATGTACCAGGAATTAAGAATAATATGATCTTTGTCTCTATGATTACAAATCAGAATCTAAAGGTAGAGCTTTATAAATCTTATTGTGTTATTAAAGATCTACTGGATCATTTGAAGCCAATTTCATTAGGGATACGAGTTGGAGGCATGTACAAGCTAAATGTTACAAGCACACCACATCAAGTGTTAACTTAAACATATATGACAACAAATAATGTTTGAAATCAAGGATTCATACATATCAATTTTCATGATTTATTGTTGCTTCAGAAAAAAGGTATGGTCAATGTTCTCCCTATTTTTAAAAATACACATGTTTATTGTGATGGATGTGCACTTGGGAAGATGCACAGGAATGAAATTCCCTCAGATTTAGATAGAAGGAAGAGAGATATACTAGGACTTGTGCACACTGATATATGTGGGACGATGCAGATAAGGTCATTAGGAGGTGCTTATTATTTTTTATTATTTTTTAATGACTATACAAGATATACCTGGCTATATTTTCTCAAAAAAAAAAATCATATTTTTGAATACTTTAAAGAATTTAGAAGCATGGCTGAAAAACAGACAGGGAAAGTCATCAAGATTCTTCGCTTAGATAAAGGGGGAGAATACAAGCTTGGGAACTTCATCAAATATTGCAAGGAGCATGGAATAGTTCAGGAGTTTAAATTACTCCACACTCTACAACAAAACATGATTGCAGACAGAAAGAACATAACATTGGTGGAGTGTGCACACAACATGATGAAAGGTAAGAACGTATCTAATGGCTTTTGGGCAGAAGCTAAAAATACTGTAGTTTATTTAAAGAATATGAGTCAAAAAAATATCCTTGATCTTATGACTCCATTAGAGGCTTTATATGGTTTTAAGCCTACAGTTAATCATTTAAGAGTATTTGGTTCGAAAGATTTTTCTTATGTCCCAAAGGAGGATAGGAAGAAATTGGATTATAAGTCCATAAAATGAAAATTTGTGGGGTATTTTTCTTAGTTTAAATCATTCAAATTGTTTAATCCATCTACTCACAAGGTGTTTGCAAGTAGAGATGCCATATTCCATGAGCAAGTTGATGAAGGAAACAAATGCAGAGGCTATGAGGAGTGGCACGTTCCTTTTTTGATTGAAGATGGTAATGAGGAAACTAAAGACAACCATGAAACATAATTTGAGGTGTACCAGGATGTATAAATGGGACTGTATATACCCATTCCTTACCAAACTTCAGGAAGTCTAGGATCAGTTATTTGCAATCAGTCAAGGCTCCAATCTATAGAGTTTGTATGGTTTTCCTTGAATAAATTTTTTGAAGATTGGAAAGTCTTTTTCCATAGTATCTTGGGTAGAGAAAACTTTCCAGACTGAGACAAAATGTGGTCAGACCTGTAGGAGGAGGAGATGAGATAAGACTTGGTGAAGAGCACAATTAGTGGTAGTAGAAGCAGTGGGACGAAGGAAGTAAATGAGGAGGAGAATGCATCCCTTGCATCAAAGGGGTAGCAGGAGAAACGAAGAAGGAAGAAGCACATTTCCAAGGTCAAATGCTTCAAATTTGGTGAACTTGGTCACTACAACACTCAATGTCCTCTCAGAAATAAGGAAAAAGTGGAGAAGAAGGATCAACAGGCTGCATCCGTGGAAATTGATATGTTGTCCTTGAGATTGGAGGAAGTGTTTGCCATGATCACTGATATACCTCCAGGGGTGAGGTGGGGTTTTTTGGTTTTGTAGCCCCAGACTGCTACAAGATGGGCATGATTCATGAGGAGGTCCACCTCTCGAATAAATACCTTGCTACGAGAACCCACAGTCAACAGTAGGAGGATGAACCCGTGATATTTGTTGTAATCAGGTGCCAGAGTGTCATATGCATTGGCTAGTAGTGTTAGAGACTAAGAAGCGCAGATAATATTTTGCAACAGCAAGTGGCATAGTGCAGATTTAGCAACATCTCATAGGCTTTAGTGACAATGCAGTGTAATATCCCAAAATGGGAACTGCTAGCAAGGCATGACTGGAAAATGCATTTTCTAGGAATGGTTGCTACAAGATTTGAAACCAGGACCTGGATCCCTTAGATTAGTGCATCTAAGACTGAAATCCAAGAGGTGGCACAAAATAAATCCCTCTAGGTGGGTTAAACAGATCTCCCGCACCTAGTTGTCTTTAAACAATTCCCAATGAAGGGACTGCAGCAAATGTAAGTACATGTAAAGGAATAACAGCATTATTTTTATAAGCCTGGGCACATGAAGATATAGATAGCCAAAAAATGATGTTATAGCAATAAAAAGAGTACAATTGACAGCAACAAAACTGAAAGTCGGCCCCTAAGGAGAGCTGGTCTTTTCTTGTCGCTCTGTCAGCAATTGCTCCTGCTTAACTCTGTTCACCTCCACGTGGTCTTCCAAAACTTCTTTGGTTTTATTTATCAATTTCAGAGAAATTGATAAATAAACACATTCAGCAACTTTAGAAAAATCCAAATATATATCATCCCTTATAACTCCGTGATATCTCCAATATAGAATCAGCGCCAAACCATATAACCAAGGTTTAACCCTTCAAAACTTTATATTAATACCCGGCGCTTTTTTTTAAAAAAACAACCTTAGGCCTCGGGCCCACATATATAATCAATGGTCCAATCAAATACACACACCGTACCTTGGTTATCCTTCGAGCTATTTCCAAACGCGATCATCGTTCAGTTGGCCTTCCTCCAGATCGACGGTATGCATCAATATCGTACGGGCTCCGATGTCGAACGTTAATGCGCGATGGCATGCAATGAAAGAATTTTTAAGGGTCCCGCCTTTGCCACGTGTCGAACACTCAATGGAATCACTCCCAAACAGAAAATACCACTTACTCCACAAAACCAGTGCGATATGGGCAGTGGAGTTTCACAATCTACTCCCGGTTTTGGAATAGTGACTAACCAAAGTTAATTCGGGGTTTCGCTATCCTTCTTATTCAGTTAACTTAGGTCTATCATCGGCAGGGTTTCCAATTAACAACAAACAAATGTAATTCTCTTCCGACGGGATTTTCACTATCATTAGGATAGAGTTAGTCGACCACAATTTTACGCAGACTTCTTCTATGAGTGGAGATTTATTCAACAGAGCCTGTTCGAACAATTTACGAGAAAACGATGACCAGAGAAATGCGGAAGTTATGCAACAACCCTACTCAACGATTTCACACAGACCAGTGTTCAATCACCTCACAATTAAACAATTTCTTCACAAATAAGGATTCAAGACAATTCGATGGCCGATGAGCACTGAAATTATTTAACTAGAAGCAATTGTTAACACACAGATTTTATTGCAGAAATCTCTCCTCTCCCCCAATACATTCAAGGGATACAATTTATATACATTACAATGTGTCTCTTTGGTTCCTCTGTGAGGACCGTTTAGAAAATCAAAAGCCTAATTACAATAATTCAACTAACTGAAACATGGCAGATGGATCGAATCTAACTATTCGACTTCTAAAAATTCTAACTAATCTAAATGAAGCAGTCAGCGGAGGTATTGACACCTAACTGTTACAATTCAAATGTTTTCGAACCCTCCTGACCACAACATGTGGACAAAACCTCCTACATTGCTGGCTAGTGTCTAATGCCCTTGCATCAACAATGCTTTGAGGAATCAATCACTCAAGCTAGGAAATGAGAGCCTTAATGGAACATGTACATCACAATAGAGAAACACCGCTACACATGAGTTTTTTCAGGCTAAGGGGACGCATTTTATAAGAGGAATTACTCCATACTAAATAATAACAGAAATATATGACAATATATGGCTCAAGAAATAAGGGGGAGCAAGCTCTCAACCCCTGGAAACAATAATACAACAATCCTTAGAAGGATTGGCTGAAATATACAAAATGGAAAAAATGTCGGAGTTGTTGGGCAGCAGCTACAACTCAAAACTGAAAATGAAATAGAGAAGGCTGAATATGATAAATAATCTAAAGTAGACCTCCTCCAAGGGATTCTCCAAGTGAAGGCTGATCCTATCACTGGAAATATCACCCTCCAATCAACAATGCAAAACCCCACAGCAAATGCTCAATGAAAATAGCGCAGTTACTGAAGAAAAAGTGTTGTAGGGGAAAGGGAATGAGTTGGCCCAATGCCAAGATTTTCAATAAGATCCAATGGCTTCCAAATTGATCTCACAAAGGAAAGAGAGACTCCTCCTCTGAAAAACAAGTGATGGAAGTGGTGTTGCGATCCCTCACTGCAACACCCTGCAACACAACACTATTCTGTTGCAGAAATAATGTTGTACTGGAGGAGGATGCTTGGCCTCAAGCCTGGATGTGAGGCAAATCAATACAACTCCTTCAAGAGGCTTCTCAAGAAAGGAGAAGGATTCCTAAACAGGAAATCCTTGTGCTAAGCAGTACAGCAACTTAGCTAAACATCTAGAGACTGCAAAGAGTCTAAGCAGACAAGAAATCAATAATCATATGCATGTCTAACAATGGCTGCCTTGCCCTCCTTTTAAACAATGATAGCTCCCTCTCCATGGGTCCCACTCTTTAGGGTTTCCTTCATCAAGGAAACTTCCCTCCTCTTTCTCTGTGCTGTCTTCCCAAGCAAGCTACACCCTCTTAAGTAGCGCTATTTGACTTGGTCAAACTTGACCTAGCCTTCTTACAAATGTCTCCTTTCACACATGAGGGTGTGAAATCTAGTTCCATGATGATCCCTTTTCATACCAAGAGGGATTGTATCCATGTTTTTATTATGAATGGGCCTTCTCACCCAATTATTCAACTCCTAAGTGAAAATAGAAAAATTTAATATTCCAATTTATTGAAGGAAAATTTTGGAATATTACATGCAAAGACTAGCAGCAGTCAAGACTTGGGTGAAAGATGCATCAGACCGAACACAATTGGTTCAGAATGATGGACATATCTCAGTTGCAGCAGCAACATATGAGAGACAGTTGCAGATGTTGCAATGGAAGCAGCAATAGAATTGTAGTGCAGATGCAGTAGTTGGCAACAGTTCAGTAGGGTTAGCAATAGCACTAATGCACTGCATATCAGAGTTGCACAGTTGTTGGTGGGAAACATAGCCATACATTAGCAGCGTAGTAGGAGATGGTGCAGAGGTAGTGTATTGTAGTTGCAGTACTAAAACACTTTCCTCGCTAAGGGGGAGTGTTAGTTTCTGGTAGTGTCAGATGTGTTCTAGCCTTGATATATTGTAGATAGGTTAGAATACATGAGTACTCAAATACCCAGAATATTTTATGGAAATTCCATCTATAGAAGGCTTAATTAAAATAATTAATCAGTTTTTACTATTTGGTAAATCTAAACATAGGAAATATGATTAATTAAAATGTATTAATTAAGTCAGATGTGAATCTTCTAGAAAAAGGCATGGATCGAGTCCTAATTAATATTAGCCATAGATTAAGTCTTAATTGTGTTCGTTGATGTCTCAATGAGATATTATAAGAAGGAACTCGATGGGACTTGGAGGACACACTTGCAGAGTTCGATTTCACTGGAAGATCTATTTCCTGAGTAGCAGTGCTAAGTTTCCAGAGAGAGAGCTAGTAAGCTCGAAGCAGTGAGAGAGGGGCAGGGATAGTAAGGTCATAGGAGGATTTTGCAGATCTGGTGAGTGCACAATAGAGAGGAAGTGAGTTCCACAGACAGGTAGTGTAGAGCCAAGCAGAGGCAGTGCAGTGCTTCAGAGGAAATTTGTATTTTTTCTGGGAAGAAGATTTGATTCAGTTCCAGAAGCCAGAGAGAGTGTCCAGAGGCCAGGAGGGTCCATCTTCCAGACAAAAAATGATCATATAGCAAGAGGGAAATTTGTAAATTTGTTGAGATGGAGTACTGTGTAGGCTGACACAGTGACTACGTAGAGGCAACATAAAGCAGCTTATCTTGAGCTAAGGTTAGTGTCGGATCACCAATGGGAGTGATATTTTTCTCAGTATAATTTTTGTCAGTTATTTCTCTATATGGATCACTAGATTTAAGCAACCATAGACTTGTACTTATATTTACCACTGCATAATAATCAAACCCTCAGTCATTGTACCAGTTTTCCTGAGTTGAGTTTTTCCAAGGACTTAGTCGAAAAATAACATTATTGTTTGTGTGTGTGTGCATCTACCTTCCTAGTGTTGTTTTTATTCCACGATATTTATTTTATGAAGGCTACATTTTATTGGTTGTTTTGATATTTACCATAGAACTCAATAAATAAATTGTTTAGTTTAACAAATAGAAGAAACTGAATCATTTGTTGTAGTAGGATTCAAGGTTTCCAAATTTTCACATATTCTCCTTAACATATCAATAGAGAAATATATTGGTGGAACACACAGATATATAACAGGAAGTAGTCTCTTATTACAAATCCCTCTTAGTGTAACCCATGCCAAACTAGATAGAATCAATCCAAAGGATAACAACTGATACACCTACCCTCATCCAATCAACCCAAAATTATGTCTTGATGTGGTATGTTTCAATTTGTAGAGGTGGATGAATTTTTGATGGAAATGACTAAGACCAAAATCCCCAAACCTTATGGCTTCATAAGCAGACTTTTCTCCTAGCCTATTAGCTATTCATTGGCTGAAAATGCATTCATTGGTGGAATAATCTCAAATCTCACACCCAATGTGTCATGGACTTAATTATACCCTTATTACCCCGATCCTGAAATATGATAAGGAATATTATACCAATGGATTTAGATGAATAACCATTTGTACCATTATATACAAGGTTATCTTGATATTTATTCTAAAATGAATCAAGCACTTGTTAAGCTCAATCATATCCCCTGAACAAACAAGCTTTGTGGAGGGTCCCCATATCTTAGATGGAATCAGATTTTCTCATGAATTCATACATTCATTGAAAAAATCAAATAATTTATGGATAATGATAAAACCTAGCCTCTCTAAGGCCTATGATTGATTTAATTGGGTTAAACTACTACAAAATTTTCGGGCATTTATATTTTCAGACCAATGGATTGAATGGATGAGGTCCTTTATTTCATCCCCTTCCTCTCAATACTTATAAATGGATCTCCTTCCTCCACTTTTAATCTTTCCATAGGAATAAAATAATTCAACCCAATATCCTCCCTTGTTTTTATCTTGCTATTTGAAGGGTTGCGTAGACGTCTCAAGGAAAAGGGAACACAAAGTAAGATCATTGGAATATAACTATATGGAGCAGATCTCTCCATCACACATCAATAAATTTTAGATGATATCGTACTATGGAGTGTCATTATGTTGAGAGATAAATTCTCTAAAAATAATCCTTAATGAATTCATGGAGGCCTCACATATGATAATCAATGCAAAGAAAACACACATCTATGTTTTCAATACTAATGTGGCAGTCCAACAACATCTAGCTCCCTTGATGGAATTTAAACTTAGAAATTTTCCAAATAAGTATGTCAGGAGTCTCTTGCTTGAAATTTCCCTACATATATCCTATTGGAAAGACACTCCACAATGGATCTCTCAAAATATAAAAAATTGGTCATTCAATTCACTTAATCTCGCAAGAAGTTTGGTGCTTTTAAAATCAATTTTATAATCCATACCATTGTGCCAACTATAAATAATGGAAATTCCTAAATATATCCTCTAATCTATCAAGAACATATATAGGAATTTTACCTCTAGAAGGGATCTAAAAAATAAAGGGAATGGTCATTGGTTTCATGGGAGAAACTCTGCCTTTCAAAAATGGTAGGTGGCTTAGGTATCTGGGACCCCAAAACTCTCAAAGGGATGATGTATGTGTTATTACTCTAATAATTCTCAAAGTTGTGAGATTTTTTATTATAGTTTAAAGAATATCAGAGGTAACCACAAACCTACTTTTAAGCCTTAGTATCTAGCCTTCCGAATGCTCAGAGAGGGCTCTTTCTATAAGATTTAACTTTGTTGATTATATTTGATTTTAGGCTAGTTATATGGGGAAAATTGGTTTTGGGGTTTTGATTTGGTTTTGTGGGAAAATCACTTACTCAGATGGATAGCTATAGATCTGTATTCCATTGGGTAGATGGAGTCAATGTGTCAAGCAGTCAGATCAGGATCAAGGTCTAAAGGTAAATGTTCACAGGGCAAGATAGCATAGTCACTCCAAATCTTCAAAGGCTGATGGTGAAATGGTTTTAATCAGGATAAAGAGAAATTAAGGGTTCTTAAATCTAGATAAGGAGTGAAAAGGCAGAGGTCAATCAAAATCATGGAGAAATTAAGAGTTCCCTGGTCTATATATTAGTAGAAAACATTTAAATGAAAATCAGTCAATAACAGAGTGCTTTTAACAAATTCTGAAATAACAATTCCCGATTTCACATTAAAATTTAGAACACATTCATGAATGGATGGAAAACATAAGAAAGTTGACAAAATGACAAGTGAAATACTTCACTGCAGTGGCCCAACACATGAATCCTGTAATATGATGTTTTTTTCTTGTGATCTAGTCTGTTGACTTGAACTTGATACAAAAAACCCTTGGGTTCAGAATATTATAGCTACAGAAATGTTCAGCCATTAATCCACACTCAATACTTAAAATGATGAAGTATTTATACAAAAAATAGTACAAAATATCCTAGAATAATCTTACGATTTTTTCTTGGAAAATAAAATATCTTCTTGCAAGAAGATAGTGACAACTGCCTAACTAATTGTCAGTTGTCTTATTTATTGAAATAAAATAGCTTGTTGTTTGGATTTTGGCTGCAACTGGACAACTGAGGTGTCCCTCACGCTAGCATTTTTATCTACAATCTATTTTGATCTTCATCTTTCATCTGATACACTTTGACTGCTGAAAAAATGTTTACTGCTGAAAATTGTTTACTGCTGAAGTAAAAACAACAACTCTGTTTTTTATCTTTTATTGATCTGTCCTCACTGTAATTTGATATTACATTAAATCTGTTAACTTCTCCCATAACTTAGCTTCTGGCAATTTGATCGTCATAAGTCTTCTGAAGTTTTCATCAGCTTCAGTGTATTTTGAAAATGTTGGTTTGATCACAAAAAGGTGTTTTAATTCATGCTGCAAGTAAACCAGATTTTCAATACTTTGTGCAAAACTTTCCCTATTGGGATTCCATGCCAATCTGAATTATTTACATGCTCTTTAGAAAATTCTCTTGTCTTTTTGTTATAATCTTCCTGTTTCATAAATTTTTCATTGATTACCAAAAGATTTGGAAGGCCCTTTTGCCTCAAAATGTCAAATTTTACCATGAATCTTGTGATTTCCATATCCATGGTTTGGCACTTTTCCTCTAATTGTTTCATCAAGTTCTTCTTCGAAATTACCTTCCTTACTTCAAGTATGGTTTATGTTCTGTCTGTAATTCCAATTTCATCCAGTTCTTGTTTATTTTTGGAATTTGATAATTTCCAATGCCTCTTCAGGTTTTTTACCTAGCTCCTCTTTGGTCTTTTGTATTTCTTCTTTTTCTGCTCTTAGTAAATATTTCTGTTCATAAATTACCTGTATATAAGACCAAGTATCATTGACTACCTCAATGATATTGGACCATAATTGGTTTTTTACATGTGCCATAGGTTCTTTCAAAGTTAATTCTATTTCCAATTTCTTGAGTTGTTCATTCAACCTTTTGGCCTTTTGCTCTTCATTTTTTGCATTAATTTGTGCAAGATTTTTGGCATCTTCCAGATTTTTAATTTTCTCCTTTAACCTATTTATTTAATTGGTTTGTATCCTTTACCAATTTACTAGCCTTGTTTGATTGGTGGATTGTTGTAGTGGAAGACTCAGTGGCAGAAGTTGTTGATGAAGTTACTGGCACTACTATAGCCAATGGAACATGTGGAGCTAGTTCTTCTACTAGAGTAGATGGCACTGCTGTTGTAGCCATAGGAATTAGAGTAGCAGGTACTTCCTATGCTTTGGTGGATTCTTTTTCTTGGACCAATTTTTCCATCTCAATATCCATCTCTTTAATCTGGGCTGTCAGCTGCAATATGAGACTCATCATCTCATCCTTTTGATTAGATTCTTGTAAAATATCCTTGGCCTGATGCTCTATAGGAGGTAATTTCAATTGTTTCCTAAGTGCAGAAATATCAACATTCTTCTTTTTTATCAGTTCCTCTGCAGCTTTTACATTGTTAGGATCATAACCTGCCTCAATCAATAACTCCTCCAAGGATTTGATTCTGATATCCTTTACATATGAAGACGCTTTCTCAACTTTGAGCTGATCTCTTACATTTATCAAAGTATTTTGAAGCTTTTTTGCACTCGTTTATTTTGTATTCATTGTGGAATAAAGCATCTCTGAACTCTATTTATGGAATTCAATTTGGTCCAGGGGATGAATCTCCTGAACTAGAACTTCAAAATCAATCTTTTTATAATCAGATGTTGTTTTAAGAGTTGGCACTGTGGGTTGAAGCACTGTCATCAGCAATTTCTTTTTCTTGTAATCAAAGGCTAAAAGCAGCTTGTTTTTTTTGCTAGGGGTCTGCTTTAAGTACTGAGAATAAATTTCATTTTTTATTTCCTCATTTTTAACTTTAATCTCTTTGTACCTTTCTTTGATGTCCATATCTTTGTCCTTTGTATGCTTTGATGATGACACTTCTATACTATGTTGTTTTTGGATCAACTTTGTCTTAGAATTGGTTGGCTGTTGTTCATTTTCAACTACTTTGGGAGGCACATTGTCTTTTTCTGGAATATATGTATCCATGACTTCAATTGTCTCTTTTTCTTTGTCTCTGGTATTAATCTTTGGCTTCTTGTTGTACCTGAGTTTGAACTTTTTTTCTGTAGTGGTATCAGCAGTATAAGACCCTTATTCCCTGTTTCTTTTCAATCTTATATCTTCCTGAGCTAGAGTCTGAAAAATGTGACTAGTATCACTCTACTTATCAGCTTCTACCAGTGTATTCTCTTACCATTCTATTTGGTTTGAAAATTTCTCAATATCAGACTTCTTTTCATGAATGTATGGATTTAATTTACATTTAACTCTCATTTTGCTAATTATACCATAGGGATCATAATACCAAAGAAAACTACTACTGAATTTGTACTCTAACAACTGCTTTTCTACCTCTACACCTGCTTCTTTGTTATTACATATGAACGGACCCACTTGATTTTTCAATTTAAATTGGGTTTTCTTCTTTGCAGCCAAGAAATTTACAGAATCTGAGTTCAAGATGTTTCTTATATACTCTAAAGAAAACAACCTCATGGGGAGGTATTTTGGCAACTTGTGGGAAATGAGATTTGACCCATAGACCCTGATTTCAGTGTGATTTTGGTATAAATACCAATCACATGTCCTGCTCTATTCAGACAACTATAACATTTTCTTTATTTCATTGTTGATCCTAGGTTTCACACTATTATTTAGTAGATTGACAAATGGATGGATGAAAGAATCTGTAAAGTCTGCATAAGTAAACTCATTTGACTCCTTTCTGATCAAGGAGGTCCAGAATATAATAGACTGTGGATTTCCTTCTACATCCATCTTTTGAAGAGTTATAGGAAACTTATCTGACTGAAAATAAAGGAACATGTGGAAAAGAAATGAAGTATACCTAAAGACACCTTCAGTAGGTAATTTGACAAGTTTTTCATGGATTCTATCAGCAATATACTAGGAAAAATCAAAGATAACTGCAGGAGGCTGGCCAGGTACAAAAATGGATAAAAAAACCAAGTACTGATGCATTAGTGTGCTCATCTGTGAAATATCCAAGGATAAAAGATAGCATAGAAATAATGTGTTTGGTTCTTTTTGGGAATTTAGAAGAGGAATGTGGAGGATTGAGCTTTGGAATTTCCACATAGGAGGGCATGAATGTTTGAAAATTTTGGAATCTCTTGGGAAAATCCAACTCCAAATAGAATTTATTGAGGGCTTCAATAGATAAAGGGGCTACATTAGGCTCAGGCCACAACTGAAGCATCTGGTTGATAGATTCAGCTGTTATGGTAAACAATACTTCTTTTTCAGAATTGACAATGGTTCTTTATCTGGAGAATAATAGGATTGGCATAATATGATAGCTTTTGGGCATTGATGAGTGTGAGGGACAACATACTTAGGGAAATTTGATTCCCAACTACACACATCATCTGTTTGATCCAAGGATTTCTCTTGGCTCCAGCAGTGGAGCTCAAGGAGGTTAAACTCTCTCACAGGATCTATGATTTTGAATTCTACATCTACCAAAGGAGTATGTTCTACATCTACAACAGGAGGTTGTAGAGGGTTGATCACAATAGTGCTTTTGGATGCCATTTGATTAGTTTGGTTTATCAATTTAAACACTCTTTAACCTTTAAAACTCTCATTTTAGGTCTATGACACACTTCTGTAAGATTAAACTGTTTACAGAAGGACTTTAAATATAACAGAGCTTCTATCTTGGACTGCAAAAGGTTACTTCTGATCACTGTGACTAAAACTGGCAATTATGTATCAAAAAAGTGAAATTTTCTTGACCTTATAGCCTTAACAGAAGATATCAAGGGTTTAAAGTAGACTTTCTATGGGATAAAAATCCTAAAACATCAAAAAAAAGGGCTTTTGAGTACTGTGGAAAAGGCTTTGGATGTCTCAGAGGGATTTTTAAGTCTGCATATGGCTAAACTTAATCAGATTTTTCTTTTAAAATAGGTTAAAGCTTCAGAAACTGTGGAAATGCTCAGGGTTTGTCTATCTGAAGATTTAATGAGGTAAAGGGGCAATATTTATGATCTGAATTTATGTAGGAACGTAACAGAATAAACACATAACCATAAATACAAAGATGCAGTGGAAATAACACTTCATTTCATTAATATCAAAGAACTGAAATTTTCTTATAGACAGAATAGAAATAAAACTAGCTAGGGTGCTGGTAGCTATCTTTGAGAAGAGATGTGGCGGCTACAGGCCTCTGAACTGAGTTACAATGAGGCTCGAGGGCCTATTTATTATTTAGAAACAATGGAAAATCCTAAACAGCCAAAACTCTAACCCTAGGAGATGAAGCTCCAAAACTATGGGCCCCGTTTGGGTAAATTGGTGTTTCAACTTCCTAGGGGCGTAACTTTGGCATACGATCTTCGTTTGACGCGTACCATACCTCGTTAGAAAGATCTATCTGAGGACTACAAATTTTGAATGAGAAACATGGGTCCATCCACATGGGTCCATGGATGGACCCATGTTGCTCTCCGTTTTCCCAAAAAACGTCGTTTAGGGCCTCAAAACGGCTCTGGAAGTTCAAGACCCAAAAAACTGCTAAAAATAGTAATTTGTGCCGAAACTGAAAAACTGAAAGAGACAATGGTCGGGCCCCAAGTGGAATAGGTGGGTGACCACCAATATCCACCTGGATCAATTTAGGCATACAGGCTTCTAAGGATTCAATTAATAGTATATTTATTTTAGATTGGATGGATAGGTCTCTTTCTGAAGAATACCTGTGAAAATTCGGAAATTTTCTACGAAGAAGGGTTTCTTGGGTTTTGAAAATCTTTCAAAAGCTTCTTCTGGCTTTATATGTAGTCTGGAGGCTTTCGCAGTGTTTTAGAAGTTGTTTTTGAAGAATTATGTTAGTTTTTAGGCTAAAACAGAGGCGGTAGCGTATCTTTCTCGGTTTAAAACTCTCTTGTACACAGAAAATGGTAATAGAAGGCTCAAATGAATGCAGTTCGGGTGTTTATAAGAAATTTTATGTAAATAGTAAATGCATTAACTGCCAGTTATTTCAAATCAGGGGCGGTTTGGGCGCGGGGGAGGGAATTACCGCTAGTGGTTTTCGCAACAACAAAAAGTGGTAAATGGTTTTCATTGAATCGATGCGATCCAACAAAAATGTGACACATGGAGGAGAGAGGAAGGCTCAAAATAAATTTTATCACAAGTTTCAATTTGGTTATTGATCGCGCAATGAAATCTTTGATACGGAATGATCACCATTAGATTTGGCAGAAGGAAGCGAATGGTTGAGATTAAGCGATGAAGCTGCGGGGTAATGGGCGTGGGGCCCGAGATTATTTATGTGGCAAGAGTGAATTATATATTAAAACATAGTTTTAATATATAGCTATATATGTGAATGATATGCAGGTTAACGTGTTATTAACCAATGAAATGCATGTAAACGTAAGTTTAGCATTGGATGGGGTTAATATAAATAGCAATAGTTTTAACCTATGGGAGCGGGGATAATGTATCACGTGGGGAATAAAACATAGGTTAAAACTTAAAATATGGGTTTGGGATAATATTAAAAGAAATTAAATATAATACTGGATATAAAGGTTTTATAAGGAGCTAATATATAAGTTAAGGTGTTAATAATCAAGTGCGATGAGAAACAAAAATAAACTAAGTTTAATGTAAAATATAAATGAAGGCATAAGTTTCATAGTTAAGAGTCGCGATATAATATTTTTACCTTTAAACTTAGGATAAAAAAAAATTATGGGTTTTTGGATATATTTGGGGTAAAAGGGAAATTATTCATGGGTTTTTACTTTACCTAAGTAAAATGAGTTTTACACTTAGGAAAAGGGGGTTTTGTGAGTGAAACTGAATGATGATGGGAAAAGGGAAAATGAAGGGGAAATCATCAAAATGTAGGGGATGAAGTATTTTTACAAGGGAGATGACTATTTGAAGGAAGTTAGTGAATGAATTGACCAATTTCTACTTATCCATGATTGTAAAAACTGCTTCTGCCTACCCTTATGCTACCCTAACATTTTTTCTTCATTTACCTTGGGTGCATTTGAGCTTGCAAGCCCTTGTTAATTTTTCTTTTAAAACAAAAAACTAACGAATTCTATCCTTATTTCTTCCAAGGGCTCAGATTAAGCTGTTGAGCTCCTTATTTATTCTCTACTTAACTACTGATATGCCAAGATTAAACTGTTTGGAAAGATCTTTATACTCTATCTATCAGCATGAAATTTAAAGCATGAAAAAGTCAAGATAAACCTATTTGACTAATCATGGGTTATGGAATTTTGAACAAGTTGTACATAATCATTTATTTTGCAGTAAAAAGTAACAGTAGTGGCATTTAGACTTGCATCACTTTCATGTCTTATTTGCTATCTCTTCTTGTTTAGGGTCCATTTTTTCTATTCTTTTTGATATTTTTCTTTTCAAGTCCTTTGATTTTTCTTTTAGGACTTTTACCCTCTTTACATTTTTAATTTTATTTTTTCTAATATGGGAAAAAAATTTGCAGAAAGAAAAGTATGTACATATTATAATACTAATCAAATACAATTCAAAAATTATAAATCCTATTTGTATAGGACCCTAAAATGGTGAAACTATGGAGGAGATGGATTCAAGGTGGGACAAAATTATGGAAACAAATATAGAATGGAAATTATATCCACCATACATCTCAATTAGCTAAGCTAAGAAACCTTTAATTCTCTGAGGGATCATCAATATAGAATATGGAAAGACACAGTAAGACCCTAGTCCAGGACCATGCATTTTGGGAAATTAGGGAGCATCTAACAACTCTCTTTTGGAGAGATGTTTGGCAATAAATTCCTATATTAGGATACCACTAAGTGCTCTATGAACTATATAATTACAAAATAATGCAACAATAAAGTACAATGTCGTACTTTTGGGAACCATCTACTAACTCCACCAAATGGAGAAGGTGGAATACAATTGAGGACTGACTTAATCATCTAACCATAAAAACTTGGATCAAGCTAGATCAAGAACTGCAAAATTGGAAAATTCCAATTGTATAAGGCCTAGATAAAGTCCGCTAGGGATACCGAACAAAAGGGATGTTTACAATAAAGGGAGTTTATTTTGTTAGCTTGCCAAAGGAACCTTCCTAAAGAATCTATTTGGTGCAAAATATGGATGTATGGATATTGGCCTAAAGTTGCTTACTTCTTGTGGTTGACTGCTAGAATGTGGGTAGTCTCTTAGGATAAAATTAGGAAAAAAGGCTTCAGAGTTCCTCCAATTTGTTTTCTATGTAAGAATCATGAGGAATACCTATAGCTCTTAGGAATACGTGCTCCTTCTCCATGAAATTATTGAATCAGATTCTTCTTCTATTTGGGAACTTAGATAAAATATATAACAGTCTTACATAAATAATTGATCAATGGAGATAGGGAATCTTCCATAGCCCTATATTTAATGGAGCCTGGAATTTCATACCAAGTTTCCTCCAATTTCTAATGTGGAAGGAAAGAAACAATAGTATTTTCAAACAATTAGAATCTTTGGAAGGAGTGTTCTAGCAACTAATACGACAACTTTTTCATGAAATCATCCTATCTACTTCCTAGACACAAGAATATTCAAAAAAAATCCTTTAGCATGTAGGTACCCTCAGTAAAATGGAGCTATCACCATCCATGGATCACCATATATCTCCCCACTCCACACGCATGGGGATGGACTCCCCATTAATTTTCACCCCTCCCTTGTTAGGTCCCTATATTACAAGCGTAGTCCCTTATTGTTGTTAGTGTGGCCCCCTTATTGTTATTGTTGTACCCCTGTAACCCCTATATTGTTATAATTGTGCCCTTACATTATTATTGTTAGGTCGGTTAGGATTATATTGTGACCCCGTGGACTCATATATATATAGAAAGGAGGTTTTGTCATTTGTATCATCCAATAATTTTTCATTTATGTAATGTAAAGGCAGTTTCATAACATTTAGTATCATAGCTTTGGATTCTACGGTTTCATTGCTTCAAACAGGTCATCGTGGAATTTTCACTATAAGTTGTTTTCTACGAGGGTTCACACACAAAAAACACCCATTTCAAAGAAATCCTGACAAAATTCGTGTAAAAATTTCAAATCTTAGTTCGCAATATTTTCAGAGATATGATCTATGGAAGTTAGGGTTTTTGCAAGCTCCCCAATTTCATCTCAAAGAGGTGACCTTGGGAAAATCATCATAACTCTCTATCTGAGCATCGGATTGGAATTCTATAAAAAAATTCCAAAATTACATAGCCTTTAGTCACCTATGTATCAATTTCATATCCTAAGGAGGAAATAGTGACACGTGGTACATCGTACAAGTTCATTCTACTGAACTAGTCCATAATTAGGTAATTGTGGGAGATTGGGCATAACTTTGTCTTGAAGAATCCAAATCAAGTCTGACCTATGCCATTGGAAAGAAGAATCAGAGTGATACTACAGGACTGAAGATCAATTCTTGAGGATCCGAAATTACAGAGATACACCAGTTTCAATATCGAGCTCCTTAAAATCAAGAAAAAGGTGTGTATTTTTTTTCAAATTGCATAAGTCTTGTTTGAAAAATCAAGGGCATATTCAAGAATAGATATTAGTATTGGGTTCTATAATTTCCCCTAAAAATAATTCAACACCCATTAAGCCCTCAGAAGGCTCTACTATGACTCATGAAGAGGAAGAAGTGCAACATGATATATCAAAATTACAACAGCAAGTGCGTCAAATTTTTCTCTCGCGAAGAGAAACAAAAAATGAAATGGAAGTTTTGAAGAAAGGCATGGAAGCTAAGATGGATGGTTTGAAGAAAGGCATGAAAGCTAATATGTATGGTTTGAAGAAAGGCATGGAAGCTAAGATGGATGGTTTGAAGAATGGCATGGAAGCTAACATGGATGACATGGAAGCTAACATGGAAGACATGAAGAATGATCTAAAACCTGACATGGAAGGTTTGAAGGAAGGTTTGACAAAGTTGATACAACAAATTATTCCTAATGGTGAAAAGGTAGTACAGGAAACTCATGCTGAAAACAAAATAAATGTTAATCGTGATTTCATAAACTCTATTGTTGGATGTAAGACCCATTAGATTCTAAAGATGGATATGAGGAATTTTGATGGCAAGGATCCTGCAACATGGATAATACATATGGAGCAATATTTTTATCTCCATAATGTGAAAAACAAACAAAAGTTACACATTGTAAATTTACATTTAGAACAAAATATATTTATATGGTATCGATGGCTTTGCTCTCGTAAAAAAATTGTCACTTGGTCAATTTTTATGGAGGAAATGATAGCACATTATGAGGATACAAAGAGAAACGCCTTCTTTAGCAAATTGATAAATCTCAAGCAAAAGAGTACAATGGTGGAGCACATTGAGTACTTCCAAAAATTGAATATAAGGGTAACTGATATTCTAGAGGAACACAGGATTGATGTCTTCATAGGTACTTTAAAGGATAGCATCCAACATGAGGTTCGCTAGTTTGGGAGACTGATTCATTGGAGAAGGCATTCAGGTTGGCAATAAAAATTGAAAGTAAAATTATGGTGACAAGGAAGCCTACCACTCACATCTATAAATATGGAAGTGTGGCTACTCCTAGACTTCCACAACCTACAAGGTTGACACCACAACAATTGGAATAAAAAAGAGAAAAAGGGATTTGCTATAGTTGTGATAGAAAATACAATAAAGGTCATAAGTGTGCTGAGAAGAAATTATTTTACATATATTGTGAAGAGAAGGAAGAAAATGAACAATAAACTTCAAAAGAAGAGGATATACACAAGGAACCAACCCTAGAGAAAGAAGAAATGAGTCCAACCATATCCTATAATGCATTGGTAGGAATTACCACTCCTCAAACTCTCAAGATAGAAGGACATATCAAGAAGAAAAAGGTAATAGTGTTGATTGACTCGGGTAGTACCCATAATTTTATTCATTGTAAGGTAGCCAAGGAATTCAATTGCTTCTTATACCCAGCACGACAATGTCAAGCGATGTTTGCAAATGGAGGAAATATAAATTTCTCTGGAAAATTCCATAATATCAAGCTAACCATGGGGGAATATGTATTTAATAGTCCAATGCTCTCCATTCCAACGGGAGGTGCTGATGGTTTACTAGGAGTACAATTTTTATAATATTTGGGGATAGTAGCTTTTAATTTTCAAGAAATTTTCTTGAATTTTTTTTTTCGGAAGGAAAGGAAGTTGAATTACGGGGTATCGCAGGGAAGTCGGGAAATATAATAAGCTCTAATGTGATGAAAAATCTTCTGAAGAAATAACAACGAGGCGTAATTGCACAATTCTGCTCACTAGAAGTTCCAACATCAAAATCATTTATTTCTCCAGATCTGCAAAAAGTCTTGGAAAATCATTCCAAGGTGTTTGAAACTCCCAGAGGACTCTCACCTATTCGTGATCATGATCATGCTATTCATTTGATTCCAGGAAGTGTTCATCCAAACATCAGGCCTTACAGATATCCTTATGTCCAAAAGAGAGAAATTGAACGTATGATTACATAAATGTTAGAGGTTGGTATAATTCAATTGAGTCAAAGTTCTTTCTCTGCTCCAATAGTATTGGTGCACAAGAAGGATGGATCATGGCTCGTGTGTCTGAATTCATGGGATCTCAATAATCTCTCTATTAGAGATAAATTTCTCATTCGTATGATTGATGAATTATTAGATGAGTTACATGAAGCAATTTATTTTACCAAGTTGGATCTTCGTTTAGGATATCATCAAATTAGAATGAAGACTGAAGATATTCCGAAAACAAAATTTTCAACTCATGAGGGTCATTATGACGTTTTGGTCATACCTTTGGGCCTTACCAATGCACCTTCTAAATTTCAAGGGTTGATGAATTCCATTTTCAAACCCTTCCTTATAGAATTTTCGTTGTTATTTTTTCATGATATACTAATCTACAACAAGTCTTGGAAGGATCATGTTCAACATGTTTACAGGGCGCTCAAACTATTAGAGGAGAAACAATTATATGTAAAAACCTCCAAATGTTTCTTTGGAGTACAAGAGGTGTAATATTTGGGTCTTATTGTATCTCACGAGGGTGTTAAGGTAGACCCTAACAAAATTAAATCCATTAAGCAATGGAAATTACCCACAACCATAAAGAAGTTGTGAGGATTTCTCGGGTTAACAGGGTATTATTGTAGGTTTGTTAAGAATTATGGGAGAATATCAACACCTCTAACAAAATTATTGAAGAAAGATGCATTTTCATGGACGCTGGAAGCAACTAAGGCCTTTGAACATCTTAAAGAGGAAATGTGCCTAGTACCGGTCTTAGCTACGCCAGACTTCACAAAAACCTTTATTGTGAAGTGGGATGCCTCAAGAAATGGAATTGGTGTTTTTTTAATGCAAGAAGGAAGACCCATTACTTTGGGAAGTTGTCCAATAAAAGGAAAGTATTTACAGAAAGCTATTTATGAGAAATAAATGTTGGCAATATTACATGCACTAAATAAATGGCGACATTAACTAATGGGAAGACACTTCAAGGTAAAAACGAATCATGATAGTCTTAAATAATTTTTGGAACAAAGACTATCTTTAGAAGAGAAAAAAAATGGGTCACAAAGATGTTGGGTTATGACTTTGAAATCATCTACAAAAAATGGAAGCTAAATGTTGTTCCATATGCACTCTCAAGAAAGGATGAAGAGGTGGAAGCATTGCTTTGTGCCATTTCTATTATCCAACCAGAATGGATAACCGAAGCAAGGGATGAATGGAAGAAGGATGAAGAAGTGTGGACACTCATTCAAAATTTGTATCAAGATCCTAGTACATATGATACATTTAGTTGGAAAAATGATTCCTTATGGTACAAAGATCGCTTATATTTTTGTAAGAATTCCCAACGAAAACAAAATATTCTTTTGGAATTGCACACTTCTCCCTTAGGAGGACACTCGGGATTTTTAAAAAGTTACCACAGGGTGATGAAAGAATTTTTTTGGGATGGCCTTAAATCTGATATTCAAAATTTTTGACGGAATTTTTGGTTTTCCATCAAAATAAAGTTGAGACAATTAAGACCCCGGATCTTATACAACCTTTGTCCATTCCAAATCAACGTTGGGAGGAGATTTCAATGGATTTTATCACATGTTTACCTAAGTTTGAAGGAAAGAGTGTCATCATGGTGGTAAATGATAGAATTACCAATTATGCACACTTTTGTGCATTATCTAATCCATTTAAAGCAATTACAGTTGCTACTGCATTTATGGAAACAATTCAAAAGCTACATGGAAACCCAAAGATTATTTAAAGCGATAGAGATCCCATTTTTACTGGAATTTTTTGGACGGAATTATTTTCTTGTTTGGGTACTAAACTAGCTCATACCTCATGTTATCATCCTCAATCCGATGGGAAAACTGAGATAGTGAACAAATGGTTGGAAGGATATCTTCGTTGTTTTGTATCTGATAAACAAACACAATGGGTCAAGTGGTTACCTCTGGCTAAATGAAGGTATAACACTTCCTTCCAAAATTTCTTGGCTTATGTTTTGGCTTCAAAAATTTCCTATCATTTTATAGTTAGATACATGGCCAGCTACAATTGGTACACAACATATAGCAATTTTGATAGTAGTTTTAGATAGTTTCTTAGAAGTAGACTAGTTATAACTTAACTTTCTTTGTAACATACCACAACAGTGAGTAGGAAAAACTATAAACTTTCTATAACAACAATTTTGAGAAAATGAAAAAATAATAATTAACCCCCCAAAAAATGAAATTTGAATATATAGTGTAATGTCTCTCCCATAGAAAGAATTGATGCCTCAGACATAAATGCACTCTTCGAGTTAGTTGAAAATTTTCAATGCGTGCTTGCCACGTTTGGTCATCTTAATTTATGTGACAATTAAATAATTAATTATATTAAATTAAATATTAGTGATTTTGTGACTTATTGCGTCGATAGGGACTCTCCAACTCTATTTGTTAGGGATGTTGTAATATAATGTTTAACATTTTTATTGAGTCAAATTATATTAAAATAAATAAGTAATAAAATAAATTAATGTAATATAATGTTAACTTTTTAACTCAGTAAAAAAAATACAAAATAAAAATAACTCTATAATTAAAAATAATAATAAAATAAAAAGGACCCATACCATTGACACGCGGTATTAAGAATCTCTGGTATTGACCCATGGTATGTTGAAATAAATGGAGAATATGTATTGTTGGAGTAAGGTTGTTTCACAGTTATACATGTGTCCTAGATTTGGATTAGTTACTATTATCTAAGTGTCAGTTCCAATTCTCCCTATTATGATGTAAACTTATATATTTGAGATTCTAATGATTAATGGACATAGTGTTCTCTACTTGGGCAGTCTCCAGGTGTAGCTTTCTCACCTGTGAGTTGCTACTTTCAATATATAATTTTTATCGTGTTATATTTTTATCATGGTATTACATTTGGTGAGCCTCAGAGGCTGGTGAATGCCTTAGTGTCTGAATTGAGGGCCTTACTAGTTGGAGTGCCTTGGTAGCAAAATCGAAGAGCCTTGGTGGCTAGAGAGAGGAATTTTTTTTGTCTCTCGTGCATATTGGAGCAACGCAGGTTTTTGATAGCGTTTAGGCACTGGTCAATTGAGATTTTATCGAAGGTCAGCGCAGATCTAAGGTTCAATCAGGTGTTGATCAGGATTTACTTAAATCAATTTGGATCAATGCTACCAAGAAGAATGGACCTAATACCTCAATTATGTGTTGGTCTTCCTATGGTGGATTTTTCTATGTTGGATTGATTGACGATGCTTTGATGTCAGAGAAAGCGTAGGAGTTGAAGCTCTATGTTGCTATCGGTCTCATCTGAGGCAGTGAATCATTTGAAGCAATGATCATGGATGTGTGACCATATTTCCATATGCGTGAATGATGGATTGGAGATCGGAGAAACCGGTAAGCATCAGTGTGTGAAGAACATGGTGATCAACTAGTGGTGCTTCCAGTGTTGATGTTGTGGACCCCAAGTGGGTATAAGGGTTCCCTGAATAAGGGTGTATCCACACTGTGTTGATAACTAATTTCAACATCGCATGAAGATCATTGGTCTTGCTGGATGGTTGAAATACCACAAGTCGTGGCCAAGGTTGCGTATTCATGGGCGCAGAGGAAGCATGGAATTTTTGTTTGGAGGTTGAGATAGATTGGTCTTCATCTAGACATATACATACAGAAGTGTGTGAGATCGTTGGTTGATGTGGATTGAGTGTTGAGGAAGTGTGGAGTTTTTGTGTGAAGTGAGCCATCAGATCATGCTTTGGTGTGTTTGACCCACCATATATCTCGGATCTCGATAAGAAGAATTACGATTCAATCGCTTTCATCTCTCAAGATCACTTCATATATCTATCCCTATGGTACGTTTTTTTTTTTTTTTTTTTTTAAAGATTGAGATCACTATTGTTGGTAAAGTTTTTTTCCAGGTCGATTGTTGAAAATTGTGGATTTTTTGGTAGATCCATAGATCGATCCTCTCACAATGAATAACCATATTGCATAAATGTACTTGAATGAGAGAAATTAGCTCGATGGGTCAAAATACACAAATTGGAAGTTCAAATTGCAGAAACTACTTGAGGGTTTGAGTGCATGGGAAATCGTGAATGGAGATGAAGCGAAGCTAACCATAGTCGGAGGTGGAACAACTATAGTAATTCATTATTGGGAGAAGAAGGGAAAAAAAAGAAGGGTTTTATTGAATATTTCATTAAAGGACTCCATCATCCTTGATATCAGAGAGTGAAAATCAGCCAATGATATATGGCAGATTCTCAAGAAATTGTTTGAGACAAAGACCACAAATCGAGTATTGTTCCTAAAGAGTAAGATACTCTCCATAAGAATTGAGGAAATTGAATCGATTATTGCATACATCTCTCGAATCAAATACCTAAGAGATAAATTTGGTGATATATGGGAGAAAGTGTCGAAAACTGATCTTGTCACGATTACCTTGAATGGTATCACTGATGATTATCAAATGTTTATTGTCGGGCTGAAAAAAAGGGAGAAAACTCCCACCTTTGATGATATGAAAGGGATATTTATGCAAGAAGAAGAGAGGTGGATATATTTGAAGCCTCAGAATGCAGATCTTGCATTAATTGCAATGAAAAATCCTTTGAGAGGAAAGTCAGGAGCAGGACGGAAAGGCGGTGGTACAACTCAGAAAATACCATTACAAGGTATGTTTCCGATTAGAAATTATTCATGAATCAAGTGTTTTTACTGTGGTAACTTTCCTTATGGTCAGGCGTATTTAGAATGTGATGTATGTACCAGGAATTAAGAATAATTTGATCTCTATCTCTATGATTACAAATCAGAATCTAACGGTAGAGTTTTATAAATCTTATTCTGTTATTAAATATCTACTAGATCATTTGAATCCAATTTCATCAGGGATACGAGTTGGAGGCATGTACAAGTTGAATGTTACAAGCACGCCACATCAAGTGTTAACTTAAACATCTATGACAACAAATAATGTTTGGAATCAAGGATTCATACATATCAATTTTTATGATTTATTGTTGCTTCAGAAAAAATTTATGGTCAATGGTCTCCCTATTTTTAAAAATAAACATGTTGATTGTGATGGATGTGCACCTGGGAAGATGCACAGGAATGAATTTCCCTCAGATTTAGATAGAAGGAAGAGAGATATACTAGGACTTGTGCACACTGATATATGTGGGACGATGCAGAAAAGGTCATTAGGAGGTGCTTATTATTTTTTATTATTTTTTAATGACTATACAAGATATAACTGGGTATATTTTCTCAAAAAAAAAAAAATCATACTTTTGAATAGTTTAAAGAATTTAGAAGCATGGTTGAAAAACAGACAGGGAAAGTCAACAAGATTCTTCGCTCATATCAAGGGGGAGAATACAAGCTTGGGAACTTCATCAAATATTGCAAGGACCATGGAATAGTTCAGGAGTTTAAATTACTCCACACTCTGCAACAGAACAAGATTTCAGATAGAAAGAACATAACATTGGTGGAGTGTGCACACAACATGATGAAAGGTAAGAACATATCTAATGGCTTTTGGGCAGAAGCTAAAAATACTGCAGTTTATTTAAAGAATATGAGTCAAACAAATATCCTTGATCTTATGACTCCATTAGAGGCATTATATGGTTTTAAGCCTGCAGTTAATCATTTAAGAGTATTTGGTTTGAAAGATTTTTCTTATGTCCCAAAGGAGGATAGGAAGAAATTGGATTATAAGGCCATAAAATGAACATTTGTAGGGTATTTTTCTTAGTTTAAATCATACAAATTGTTTAATCCATCTACTCACAAGGTGTTTTCAAGTAGAGATGTCATATTCCATGAGCAAGTTGATGAAGGAAACAAATGCAAAGGCTATGAGGAGTGGCACGTTCCTTTTTTTATTGAAGATGGTAATGAGGAAACTAAAGACGGCCATGATCAGCAGCAGCAGTAGCAAAAAGAAGAATCGAGTGATGCAGTGATAGTCAATAATATGAGTCTGCTAAGGAGTGAGCAAGGCATATTTGATGCAAGTATGCTACCAAGCAAACAAAGTAGGCAGACTCAATTACCAGTAAGGTATAAAGACTATGCTCTTATGAAAAATATTTTAAATGTTGTTGAGCCCGTAAGTTATAATGAAGCAAGTCAGTTTGATGAATGGAGGGCAGCCATGAAAGAAGAATATGAGTCAATAATTTGAAAAAGAAAGCATGGGATTTAGTTGAACTGCGTGAAGGAAAAAAACCCATAGGTTGTAAATAGTTATATAAGCCTAAGTTTAAAGCATATGGTAGCATAGACAGATATAAAGCTAGGCTGGTGGCTAAGGGGTATTCCCAGAAACAAGGTATTGACTATGAAGAAACCTTCACCCCTGTAGCTAATTTAAACACCATTAGAATGTTAATAGCCTTAGCTATAAAACATCATTGGAAGATACATCAGCTAGATGTGAAATCTTCTTTCTTAAATGGTGAATTGAAAAAAGAGGTGTATTTAAAAAAAAAAACATGAAGGGTTTATTGAACAGGAGCAAGAACATTTAGTCTATAGATTAAGGAAATCATTGTATGGATTGAAACAAGCACCCAGGTCGTGGTAAGAAAAAATAGACTCTTTGTTTTTGCAAAATGGTTATAAGAGTAATAATGACCCAAATATGTATATTGTGTTTGATGAAAAGGGGCATATTTTTTTTATTTCTTTATATTTTGATGATCTTATTGTGACTGGAAATGATGATGAGTTGATTAAAGAAATCAAAGTGTATATGTCACATGTTTTTGAGATGAAATAAGTTGGAGAATTACACTATTGTTTAGGTCTTGAAGTTTGGAGGGATTCTGGCCAGAATTTTCTGTCGCAAGGAAAGTATGTCAGGGGTTTATTGAAGAAATTCAAAATGGATCAGTGTAAAGCTTCCTTAGTACCTTTATAACATAATGTGAAGCTTCAAAATGATGATGGTTCTAAGGAGGTGGATGCTACACTAAATAGACAACTATTTTGGAGTCTAATTTATTTTACCACAACTAGACCTGACTTTGATTTTTCAGTCAGTGGATTGATTCATGTTATGTCAAAGCCTCTTGAGAGTCATTGGGTGGAAGAAAAAGGTATCTTAAGGTATATTCAAGGAACCTTAGACTTTGGTATTAAATATACATATTCTTTTGATGTTAGATTGACAAGTTTTTTAGATTCATACTGGGATATAAATTTGGATGAGAGAAGATCAACAACAGGTTATGCTTTCAGCATTGGATTTAGAGTCATTTCATGGAGCAGAAAAAAGAAGAATACTATATCCTCGTCTTCAGCGGAAACAGAGTACCAAGCTATGTGTGCAGCCACTTGTGAGGCAATTTGGTTGAGGATAATTATTCATGATGTTGGAGAAGAAAAAAAGTGGCTACAGTAATCCAATGTGACAACCAAAGCTCAATCAAGTTGGCGAAAAATCATGTGTTTCACAAAAACACAAAACATATTGATACTCGGTTTCAATTTGTTAGGGAAAAGGTTCACTCTAAAGAAAGTTTTATTGAATATTGTAGTACATGTGAGAATGTTGCAAATATTTTCACCAAGCCCCCTTGGAAGAATTAAATTTGAATTATTTAGGGAGATGTTAGGAGTGCAAGTGAACCCCTTGTCCATTAAGGGGGAGTGTTGAAATTAATGGAGAATATGTATTATTGGAGTAAGGTTGTTTCACAATTATATGAGTGTTCTAGATTAGGATTAGTTCCTATTATCTAGGTGTCAGTTCCAATTCTCCCTGTTATGATGTAAACTTATATATTTGTGATTCTAATGATTAATGGATAGAGTTTTCCCTTCTTGGGAAGTCTCCAAGTGCAGCTTGCTCACCTCTGAGCTGCTACTTTCAATATATAAGTTTTGTCTTCTTATATTTTTATCATGCTTGAGTATAGAACATGATAATTTATGGCGATGATAGTTGCTACACTTGATAATTTAAATTGGATAAATGTTTTTATCACAAGAACCATTTAGTCGTATCACATATATGGGATTAAAGGCTTCAAACCTCGGTGGTTCATGGACCATGTGCTCCAATTGGTGGTGGTCATGTCCCATTGTTCACGTGAACTTCAAGTGCTCTAGTACATGGCCAGATTAGCACTGAGGTTATGTTGTATTGATTCAAAAATGGGGATTCATACCTCCAACCTTAAACCTATGTTCTTGGATGTTTCTCACCTAATTTGGTTCCTTTAGTCAAATTGTTTTGGTGTCGAGACTGTAACGTGCCACCATGATCCGCACAAGGATTTTCATTTGTAGTATTACACAAGGGATTACGTGGCATAGGTGTTTTTTATTCATCAATTTTTGTTTATACCTAGCAGAAAAAATGGTAAGGGATTTTAATTTTGTCATGGTGGTTTGTTTTTTGGTTAGTATTTCAAATCCCCAATTTTCATTGATAAAACTAATATTGATCAGGAGTTCATAAATTTTGCTCAAAATTCAAATTTACAGGATTGGGTTGAAACTAGGATGGTTGCGTAGATCTTGTCTACCTGATTCTAGCACCATGAATGGTTCAAAAAATCAATGTCATATGAGGAAGATATCGCATTCTGATTGAAATTCCAAACAAGTAAGATTGCAAAAGTTTGAACAAGTTTGACTGGGATGCATAGTCAGCAAAAAGGGAATATTTTGAGGAATATCCCTTCCTCAGAACCAATCGTGGTTTGCAAGTGTCGAGTTTCTAGTTGAACGTACTATTTGGAGGAGCCAATAATAAGGTGCCACATGGCCAGCGCTGAGGTCGCCACATGTCCATGGAATGGGATTATAAAATGTTGTTGAGGGTCTGCAGGAATTGACCCCCAGACCTCCCGTCGGGCAGGAGCACACCTTATCGTCTGCCCTACACTTTGTTAATTAACCTTCATAGGGCGCGGCTTATACTTATGTTTTAATGAATTCATGTTTGGGGGTTGGAACTGCCAGCGATCCCAACCTGCCAATGGTTCCGCAAGTATGTAACATGGCAGCGTTTAACTCTAGCTCAACTGCGGAAATAGCCCTAACTGACAGCCAACTCAACCCTGGTTCCAATGTTCCAACCATAGTTTATTTTCGAGTTCTACTCCGACGATTAGTTAAGTGGTTTGAGGGGTGCGCATGTGGCCACCCCCAACCACTAACATTTATTACGCAGTCAGAAATGACGGAACCGTTAAAGGGTGTGCCTTAATTTTTGGAAATGCCTATTTTAACTCTAGTTAAGTGGAGTTCTCTACTTTTACTGGAGCTTTCCTAGGTGAAACTGGGAAAAAGTGTAGGAGGCCCAATTTGCGACCATTCTGATTGAATGAAGAGTCATTTTTGACTAATTGTAGCATTCTAGAGCCATTGATGCAGATAAAATAGCCATTAGAGCACTATAACTACATGTAATAGCAAAATTTTGAGCATAATGAAATATGGACAAGCCATTGGGAGCTGTACCAGTAGATGTAGCCCAGGAAGGGTGAACTACTTCATCGTGCTTGTTGTGTAAATTTCATATGGTGACTTATTTCTCTATTCTACACTATTGTTCAGTGTTATTTAAGCTTTTTTTTTCTTCTAATTCACTAAAAATCATCTACAATTCATGGAAAAACTACTCAATCCTTATGCAAACTAATGAACCACTTATTCACGTGTTTATAAACTGAAAAGACACTTAGCACAGCAAAACTAATACAGTCATTTCAGATCAGATTGGTATCAGAGCTAGAGTTTATTCTCTAGTGTTGTTTAGTGAAAAGAATTGTTTAACTATTTGCAAGTTTTATATGCTTACAAGGCTCAAGCTCAAAGGAGGAGAAGGAAAATTGGTGGAAGTAGAAGGGTCTCAAAAGGAGCCAAAGAAAAGGAAATCAAGATTGCCACAATCTCCACCACCTAGTTCACATGCTAAAGAAGCAGAAGTTCCATTAAGCATTCCTCAAGAGGAAGGACAAATCCATGAAGAAGTTGATCCTAAGGAGGAAGAAAGAGTGTTCAGGAAATCATTTCTTGACATGACTGAGATGGTTAGAATCCTTTATCAAGAAAGGAATGAGATACTGGAAGGAGAAGGATCTAAACTTCACAAGGAAGGACAAGGATATTCAGGAGGTCACCATGATGAAGATAAGTCAAAGAAGGAAAATGTAGGAAATGGACGCAATGGAGAGCCACCATCTTCACCCTCATCATCATCACCCTCTACTTCTTCTTTAGTACATCATCCACACAAGTCCAATAGCAATGGTAAAAGTCATTTTTTAAAACTTGATGTTAAGTTCGAATTGCCAATGTTTAATGGTGAAGTAAATGCAGAAAATCTTGATAATTGGATTAGACAATTCGAGGCCTATTTGAGAATCCAGAACCTTCAAGATGATGATACAAAAATTCAATTAGCTTCATTGAGAATGGAAGGTTCAGCACTTGTTTGGTGGGAATCCAAGACAAAGGAGGAAATCAAGAAACATGGTAAGATTATTCTATCATGGTCAAATTTCATTACTGCTATTAAAAAAAAAAATTATCCATTAGCTCATACGCAGAAAGCCATCATGAACTGGCAAAACTTTAGGCAATTAAAGGGACAAAATGTGCAAAAATACACCCAATAATTTAGGAGAAGAGCTCTTCTATTAGGGGTGGATTTGCAGACCCAAGATACTTTGCTAAAGTACATAGGAGGCTTACATAGCTACCTAAAACATACTATTCTCATGTTTAACCCCAACAGTCTAGATGAAGTTTGTGTTCAGTCTACACATCTAGAAGCTAGATGGAAGAATATTTCTGAAGAGGGTAGGAAGAAACCTTTTAAGGGTAAAGCCAAGGAAAATACCTCAACAGGTAAAAACAAAAAGAATGCATCTATTAAGAAAGAGGGAGAAAAAGTGGTCTGTAAACATTGTTCAAAATAAGACCATGATGAAACTCATTGTTGGAAATTACATCCTAAATTAAGGCCAAAGAAACCCAATAACAAAGGGAAACAGAAAAATGTTGTTACAACTCAACATGATTTAGGATCTGATTCAGGTGATGAATCTAAAATTACAGCCATGGGATTGAAGAACATGAAGGGAAAATAAATTGAAACTAAACCCAGTACCAATACATCAAACTATCACATAAACACTCCAAATGAAGAAGAAAGAATAGAACTGTTTCATGTGAGGGTCATATCCAAGCATACCAAGATTGACATACTGTTTGACAGTGGGTCACAAGAAAACTTAATCTCTGAATACTTGGTCAATAAAATTAACCTTGAGACCATACCACATCCAAAACCATATCCATTGGGTTGGATTTGTAAGGATGTAAATATATAGGTTTCAAAGAAATGTATATTGAGGTTTGCAATCACTGCAAGCTTTGTTGACATAATTGAATTAGATGTGGTTACGCTTGACATAACTGGTATTGTATTAGGGAGTCCTTAATTGTATGACAGGAAAGAAATATTCTATCACCATGAGAACAAGTATCATTTATTAAAATATGGCAAGGAGTTCATTGTAAGAGCACACCGCAAGAAGATAAACATTGCTATGGTAAATGTTGGACAGGTAAAGAGGTTGGTAAATTCAAGTAAGAATTTTTTTCTTCTTATGATTAAGCCTAAATCTGATATTAATCATGAATATTTTGAGGGATGTGATCCTAAGTTGGAATCAAATTTATGTGATGTGGTTAATGGACATCATGAGATGTTTCAGGAGCCAACAGGATTGCCTCCAAAAAGGGAAAATCAACATGAGATTCAGTTGCGGCAAGATTGTCCTCTTCCAAACATCGGTATGTATCACATGTCGATAATGGAGAATGCTGAAATAAAGAGGCAAATCAAAGAGATTTTGGATAAAGGAATCATAAGGCCAAGCATCTCGCCATGCGGTTCACTCATAGTCTTGATACCAAAAAAATATGGGACTTCGTGCATGTGTGTATATTTTTGAGCTTTGAACAAGATTACAGTAAAAAATCATTACCCACTCCCAAGAATAGATTATTTTCTTGATCAGCTGAAAGAAGAAAATTTTTTCACTAAGTTATATTTACGAAGTGGATATCATCAAATAAGAATTGCAGAAATTGATATATGAAAAAATGCATTCAAAACCAAACAAGGACTCTTTCAGTGGCTAGTTATGCCTTTTGGTTTATGTAATGCACCGAAAACTTTCATGCGAGTTATGGATAATGTTTTGCGACCATTCCTTGGTGACTTTGTTATTGTCTACTTAGATGACATTTTAATTTTTAGCAAAACAAGGGAAGATCATGTCTTGCATGTGAATAGAGTGCTTGATATTTTGAAGAAAGAGAAATTGTTTCTTAAGATTTCAAAATGTGAGTTTGGAAAGACTTCTTTGGTTTATTTGGGAAATATTGTAGGAGGAAGAGAATTGAGGATTGATCCTTCTAAAGTGGAGGCCATTGTGAATTGGCCAACACCCAAAACAGTTACCGAGGTAAGAATTTTCTTAGGGGAATCTCAATATTGGAGGAAGTTTATTGCTAACTTTTCTTCCATCGTAGATCCTATGCATGCAGTGACAAGTGTGAAGAAAGGCTTCCAATGGGAAGGCAAACAGTAGCAAGCTTTCGAAGCTTTAAAACACAAGATCAGTTCGGCTCTAGTCCTGCATTACCAAATTTGAGACAACCATTCGAGATACAAACCGATGCTAGTGATTATGCCATGGGCGCAGTTCTTTTGCAGCATCGTACGCCTATCACTTTTCATTCTGAAACATTTAATGGTGTTGTGACTAATTATCCTACATACGACAAAGAACTATATTCGTTGGTACAAAGTGTCAAGAAGTGGAAACACTACTTGATCGGTAAAGAGACTATTGTACACACCGATCACCAACCATTACAGTACTTGCAGTCACAAACAAAATTGCAGCAATGAAGACATTTCAGGTGGATGGGATTCCTTCAACAATTTCACTTGGTTATAAGGTACAAGAAAGGTATTTTCAATAAATTTGCAAATATTCTTTCAAGACCAATCATTAGTGCTTCTAATTTACTCAAAAATTATTATGTTGTACATGAGAGTTACATAGAATAATATGCACATGACATTGATTTCCAAGATGTGTATGCTAGTTTGAGTGGAGGGAATCAAGTTGAAGAAAAATATTATCACATGCATAACAATTTGTTGTTTCATTTGGGCAAGCTATGTATTCCACAAGGAGAGAGGCTAAGTGTCATGAGAGAAGCTCATTCTTCTCTTATTGTTGGAGACTTTGGGGTAAGCAAAACAGTGGCGCATCTACAGAGGTATTGTTATTGGCCTCACCTAATAGATAGTGTGTCATGTTTTATAAGAGTTTGTTTTATGTGTGCAACAAGTAAGCCTAGTAATAGGAAGCTTGGATTGTACACGCCACTGTTGGTGTCCAGATGTGAACAAATATTCAAACCTTTTTTTCCACAATAGTTATCAATCTGGGTGCATTAATTTTTTCAAGACTAACGCGCACAGTATATGCAAGATAAATAACATAACTTGATATTGAGTCACAAGCTTAATCAATGAAAGCAAGAAAACTATTGTAACAACAATTAAAGATGGATTGCAGAATTATAAAAGTATTCAAAGCAATTACAAAATCATACCGAAATAGCAGTTACAATGATAAACCAAAATATGAAATCAACAAAAGGAAAATAACATAGCACCTGATCAGAAGAGTGGGCCCAACTCTCTAATCAGGGCTGCGGAAAACTCACAACTCACAAATGGAATAGCAAAACACTATGTATTCAATTGATTAAAAACACTTCTGTTACAATATCCCTTATTTCTGCTTAACCCCGATTCACAGCCCTGAGGCCCTTTTTATAAAAATGTTCAAGGAACCGTATTTTCCCTCTAACAACTAAATATCTACAACTATACATTTGTTACAACAGCAAACTAGTTGTCGAAAGGAAACCACGAAAAGCCTTAAATAGAGCTGGGGTAAGTTGGAATTTGTTGCATTTTTTAAGCATGCTCAGATAGTGCTGAGAATCTGGAGTTTCTTGATGGCTTGCAAACGTAATTCCCTTTACTTTGCTGAATATGTGGAAATAATGGAGTTAATACTTGCAAAGGTAAAACGTCCACGACTATTACTTCATTAATCAAATATTCCATATAAGATAGTGGGAAGGGAATTACCTCGTGTGTTTTAGAAAAATTAATGATACAAAGAGATAGAAAGGTGGGAGAAAATGGGAGAGAAAATTATACGGATTTGGTACCCAACATGTCCCCCCAACTGGTCTATCTCCATGTCCTCATGCAGCTCGTCATCTTCACAGATATGGGTTGGACTAACTGTGGTTGGCATGAAGTTGTGTGAGGTAATATTCTTCGTCCATCTCTGTCCCATGGGGTTTATAACCTTCTGCCAGAACAACATCCGTCCAGCAATATTGGTTGACATTGTATGCAGGAGTATACTGCTCTGCTAGCAACCAAATGAGGGGGAAATGAAACCTTAGTCCCATCCACTGGACCCCACAGGTATGGATACATGCTACAAAACATGACACTCTTTCTAACGCTCATGCAAAGTTGGGTGCTCCAAAAGGTTCTCGACCTCTGACGGCTGATGATGACAACATCCACCTCCTTTGACAACTTTCCAATGCTTCATCTCGGAAATCTACTATCTGTCTAACACAGAGGTCAGCACACCATTTTTGGGTTGCCAGAATATGTTCGTTATGTCCCTCAATCTGTAAAAAGTTAAAATTCTTATTAGAAATATTTTTTACCTCGCCATGCTCTCTCCTTATCATCAACGACCTTCTAACTTGATTTTCTTCATACGTATCATGGGCCTTTCTCCATTTAACCTGATTGATAGTGTAGGAGGTGAAGGATCTCAATTGAATATCCCCCACAAATGGAAGGAGATTGAAGGCCTGATCATGCTTCAGGAAGTAACCATGCATGTAAAGTTCGCACATTAAGTGCTGACTTATGATATCATGAATTTAAAAAATATGGAGGAACTGTATCGGATCCTCAATTTCATGACAAATTTCTTTATATATACACTCTAGGCAGAAGAAAAGGAACTCTTCATGAAGGAATAAGGCATAACTATGAGCAGGAGGTCTACAGGTCATTACCTGTTACGCCAAGGTAAACATCTTCTCCTTATCTGATTGCAGCATTTGAATTTGTTCTTCTAACTCCTTTACCTTACCCTGTTGTTTTTCTTGCCTTTATCGTGCTCTATCTAACTAGTCTATATACCCCATAACAAACCCGGTAGCCTACTTTCGGAACCACTTTGTCTCCTTCTTATGTCCATTTGTAGCAGATTTCCATTTCTGAATTTCAACAGGCAGGAAGAATTCGCGGGCTTCAAACAGATGTTCAATCGAACCAGTCTATGTAGCTGCAAAGGGGACCTCAATTTTAGGTTTTATTGCCTTCCATTTATATATTTTTACCTTCTTCTTCAACCGAGATACTTTCTTCCTCATCTTTCGAAATTCCTTTTTCAATTGCTAGGTTTCATTAAACTGAAGCTGATACCTTTTCTTGATAGGTAATCTCCTACTTTCACAATGTTCTATCCATTATTTCTTGACAATGAATTCATCTCCTAGGCCTGCATCAGGTTTAGGAGGAGGCAGAACATTGTTAATGTCATCAACTGGTTTTTCTGTTAGGTCTTTCTTACTTGGTTCCCTTTCTTTAGGAGCATTCTCCTTCTCATTCTTCCTTACCTCAAGAAATTCTGTCACCTAGTCAGTGCTTTCATCGACCATTATATGCTTTGGTGTTTCCACAAACTTTTCCAAATCCCTTTTGAGCCTTTGGATGCCCTTGCTGAGAATCAACAATTGATGGATCGATATCGGTCACATCTTTCCCTAAATCGACAAACCTCAGTACTGGTGGGACAAAAATCTCCTCCATTAAGCATTGGGACGAGAAAAATCCCCTTTGTAGGTTTTAACCCTGTACAGAAATGATCTACAAATGAATCTTAAAACATAAAATAAACAATAGCAAGAGCATAAAACATAAAACAGATAAACACAGAGATTTTCCCCTGGATCCCAAATCGGGATGACCAGCTTGATTTTTCATTATATTCCTTTTAGTGTTACAACACATATATATACATGCTGGAGCATACATAAACCCCAATCCATTAACCCTGGATTAGAACATAACCGTAGTTCCCTTGACCGGATCTACAAAATACCAGGGGTCGAAAACCATCGTACCCCAAAACCATATGCAAACCCATGCACAAAGCCATGGGCAGGTCCACCCACTAGAAAATAAGGACCAAAATTGTTTTCCCAACGCACTGCCCCGGACCCCGAACAGGGTGGGCTACTGCCCCCCCTGTGACCCCCCTACTGTGCCCGGTGCAACGTACAGGGGGGGCTTTCGCCCCCCTGTGAACCCCCTGCGCGTGACTAGTCATGGAAATAATATAACACATACCCAACATTCTCCCACTTTATGTTTCATTTCCGCAAGGGGGCACAGGAGAGCTTAGTAAATAGCCCAGCTCTGCAACACCCATTGTTTCTCTACACCAAGAGAACTTCTGAGTGCTCACATACTTTGTCAATGCATCTTCAACATTCTTCAAAGTGTCTACCTTTACCAACAACACCCTTTTAACCTCAACCATATCTCTCACAATCTGATATTGAACATCAATGTGCTTTGTATTTGAATGATAATCAGGGTTCTTAGCCAAGAAAATTGCACTTTGGCTATCATAATCTATCCTTATAGCTTGCTGCACCAACCCCATACTTGAACAAAATCTATGCAACCAAATTTATTCCTTGCTTGCATGAGTGGCTGCCATGTATTCTGCCTTTGTAGTTGAAAGAGCCACTACAGGCTGTCTTTTACTCATCCAACTGACTACACCTCCAAATAGGCTAAACACATACCCACTTGTAGATCATCTTTGGTCCAGATCTCCAGCCTAGTCTGCATCAAAAAAACCATGAATGTCCAAAATTCTTTCCAATCTTGGTCTTCCCTAGTAGCACAAGCCATAATCACTAGTGCCACGTAAATATCTGAAAACCCGCTTCATTGTTGTCCAATGCTCCTTCCCTGGGTTTGACATAAACCTACTCAATTCTGCCACTGCATGTGCAATGTTTAGTCTAGTACAAACCATTGCATACATCAAGCTACCCACTGCACTTTCATATGGAACACGAGACATATCATCCTCTTCTTCTTGTGTCTTGGGACACTATTCAATAGACAACTTTACACCTACAGGAATAGGAAAATTCACAGGTTTACTATCATGCATATTGAACCTCTATAATATAGTCTCGACATACTTCCTCTGGTTTAACCAGAGCTTCCTCTTTGCTCGGTCTCTCTTAATTTCCATGCCCAAAATAAAGTTTGCAACACCAAGATCCTTCATGTCGAATTTGGAGAACAGTTGGGTCTTCAAATCTTGGATAATTTATTTGTCATTTCCAATAAACAACATGTCATCTACATACAAGAAAAAATAAATAACACAGTCACCAATTAATTTAAAATAAACACAGTGATCCTCCTTGCTTCTGGTGAAGCCAAGTCCCCGTATATAGGTATCAAATTTCTGATACCACATCCTTGGTTATTGTTTAACCCATACAGAGACTTCTTTAACCTGCATACCAGTTCTTTCTTCCGCTTCACCATAAAGCCTTCAGCTTGTTTCATGTAGATCCCCTGTTCTAGATCCCCTTGAAGAAATGGTGTCTTCACATCCATCTGTTATATCTCAAAATCAAATGCAGCAGCTATAGATAAAAGTAATATAATAGAAGTAACTTTGGCATTAGGAGAAAAAATATCTCCAAAATCAATTCTCGGCACCTTGGAATAACCTTTTGCTACCAGCCGAGCTTTTTATTTCTCCACATTTCCTTCTACATTCGTCTTCTTCTTAAACACCCATTTTCTCTTGATGGGCTTCCTTCCAGCCGGTTACTCCACCAGATCCCATGCCTCATTTTTGTGCAAGGATGCCATTTCATCAACCATGGCCTCCTTCCTGAGTTTTCCATCCTCTGAATCTACTACCTCCCTGACAGTTCTGGGAACATCATCAGTTATAGTTAAGGAAAAACTTGAATAGAAAGCAGATGGACTGTACCTTTATGGTTTCCTTCTTTCCTGAACTGATCTTCTCATAGCTGGAGTTTGTGGCTCTTCCTCTTCTGAGTATTCTTCTATTGTAGATTCTGATTCATACTCCTTTAGATCAAACTCTATCTCCTCAGGTTCCTTTGGTAGGACTTCATGTTTAACAACATCTTTCACCTCTCTAAACACCACATCTCGACTGTACACAACCTTCCTTATTTTTGGGTTCAAAATCTTGTAACCATTTAAACCATCTTTATACCCAATAAAGATGCACCTTTCAGATTTATTATCCAACTTGTTCCTTTTCTCCTTTGGAACATGTACATATGCATCACATCCAAATACCCTCAGATGTGAAAGAGAGGGTTTCTTACCAGTCCATACCTCATGTGGAGTCTTATCCTCCAACACTGATGAAGGTGATCTGAAGAACTGTGCAATCAACAACTTCCACCGCTCTCGCCCGCACCCCTATCCTAACCGGTACCACCGAGCAGTTACGATTCTCTGCCTTTTCCATCGTCTGCTCATTATTTCTCGCTACTCTATTTTACCAAGGTGTGTATGGAGTAGTCTTCTCGTCAAAAGTTACACGACACTTCTCTGTCCATCTCTAAATTCCTTCTAACTCCCCACCATTATCCGTCCTGAGCAACTTTATCTTTCTCATTGAAGCACCCACTCGCAGCCTTAAATTCTTTAAATCTGTCAAAGACTTCAGATTTCTTCCTCAAGAAATATCCATGTATTCCTTGAGAAGTCATCTATGAATGAAACATAGTACACAGACTTACCCAGTGATGGAACCGACACAGGTCCAAATACATCACTGTGCACAAGCTATAATATCTTGTTTTCCCTCTTAGCACCAGAAGAAAAACTCACTCGATTCTGCTTCCCATAAACACAATTTTCACAGAAATTGAAATCCAGAGAGAAATTAGACATACCTTCTACCATACCATTTTCATGCAGTATTCGAAGGCTCTTCTCTCCAATATGTCCAAGCCTTTGATTCCATAGCATGATATTTTCTCTAGAGACCGCTAGGCTTTCCGCTCCACTTTCAGGAACCATAGAACTGTTGCACCCATTCATAATAGTGCTGCCCTGAAGCTTGTACAGAGTTCCAATCCGAAGTCCCCGCATTAATACCAGTGCTCCCTGAACCATCTTACAGTTGTCTTTCTCAACCACTGATTTTACACCTGTATCATCCATCTTGCTTACAGAAATCAGATTTCTATCCAATGTAGGAGCGTGCAGAATGCCAGAAGTGTTCTAATCCTTCCAACTTCTAGCTTCAAATTGAATTTTCCATGTCTAATGATTTTGGCCTTCCTATCATCCCCTAAGAAGACATCATCACCATCATATATCTCATACTCGCAGAACCACTCCCTATGGGGAGTGAAGTGAAAGGATGCACTCGAGTTAATCAACCATGACTCATGATCTACATGTCTATTTGCAGAAAAAGACAAATACACGTCTCCACCTTCATGCGAGGTGGTTTTTGCCTCTTCGGAAGGATCATCATCAGATCCCTTTCCTTTCTTAGGAGCTTTAGATCTGCAGTCCTTTTTGTAGTGCCCTTCCTTTCCACATTTCCGGTACACCTTTACAAACTTTCTAGGAGATTTAGATCTCCCACTCGAAACCTTATTCTTGTTTCTGTTTTGGACCTTCCTCATATAGATAAGGCATCTCCATTCTAGCCCTCCATATTTCTCCGTCTCATTTCCTCCAACAGCAAGGCTAAGACAATGTCATCAAAATTCAAGGTAGTTGTATTGCTACCTATTGCAATAACCAGATTGTCCCATGAATCTGGTAGAGAACACAACAAACTGATGCACTTATCTTCATCTTAGATTTTAATATCAACAGATGACAGCTGACTTACCACAGTATTGAAGGCATTCAGATGCTTTTTCATCGACTCTCCATCCTTCATCCTCAGGTTATACAACTTTTTCCGCATGAACAATTTATTCACCAAAGACTTAGATTGGTACAAAGTCCCAATTTTGTCCCAAAATTTCTTCGTTGTAGCTTCCCCAGATACATTCAAAAATACCGAATCTGAGACACACAACCGTATTGTTCTCTTCGCCTTCTGATCCAACTTCTTCTATTCTTCATCTGACATTGCCGTTGGTTTAGTACCTAGATGTACCACGATCCATTAATCTTTATCAACCAGCAGGTCGTATATATTGAGCTTCAACAACTCAAAACTCTGACCATTAAATTTATCAATCTCTATCTTTCCACTACTCGCCATCTTCTTTCACCACAAGAATCGATCCCGTAGATCTCCCACTGAACAGGGTCTACCTCAGGCCTGAGTAAAAAATCCCTCAGCAGCAAAGGCATCCCCTTGAAGCCGAAACAGCTCTGATACCAAATGTAGGTTTTAACCCTGTACAGAAATTATCTACAAATGAATCTTAAAACATAAAATAAACAATAGCAAGAGCATAAAACATAAAACAGATAAACACAGAGATTTTCCCTAGATCCCAAATTGGGACGACCAGCTTGATTTTTCATTATATTCCTTTTAGTGTTACAACACATATATATACATGTCGAAGCATACATAAACCCAAATCCATTAACCCTGTATTAGAACATAACCGTAGTTCCCTTGACTGGATCTACAAAATACCAGGGGCTGAAAACCATCGTACCCCAAAACCATGTGCAAACCCATGCACAAAACCATGGGCAAGTCCACCCACCAGAATATAAGGACCAAAAAAAATTTCCCTAGGCATTGTCCCAGACCCCAAACATGGGGGGATACCACCCCCCCTGTGACCCCCCTGCTGCGCTCGACACAACATACAAGGAGGGCATTCAGCCCCCCTGTGCCCCCCCCCCCCCCCTACCGTGTGACTAGTCGTGAAAAAAATATAACACATACCCAACACCCTTTCTCCTCTAGGCATCATAGAATGAAGAGAAGAATGGGGAATACCTTCATCAGCCTCGTTTCTTACTTGGGATGAGTCTCCTTCATGCATTTCTTCTTCAGTTGGAGTCGATACTGGTTCTTGTGGAACAATGTCAACTTTGAGGATCATTTCCTTTCTGTCCTCCTGTCCTTCGTGCATTGCTTCCTCGCCTACGGTCGATACTGGTTCTTGTGGAGCAGTGTCGACTTCGCGGGTCATTTCTTCTCTGTCTTCCTATTCTGACTGAGTCGGGAGTGATTCTTGTGTGACACCTCTACCTATTTCAATATTCATATCTGCTTGGGTAGGTGATGCTGTTTCTTGTGTAACAACATCACTTGCCAACCCTCTAGCTGGTGTTCCTACTTCTTATTCTTCATTAATGAAAGTCGATGACTGTGGGACAATCTCAAATTCATCCCTTATACCCATTATTCCTTCATCTGTAGGTTCCTCAGGCGAGGATGGTTCTTGTGTGGAAGCCTCGAATGTATCACCAATTGTCTCCTCCATTTCCATTTCTTTTGATTCTTCATGATCTATCTCCATCTCCATTTCTTCTGATTCTTCCTGATATATTTCCATTTCCTCTGACTCTTTCTCTTCTGTTAAATCAAGCAGAGGTACTGGTTCTTCCTCTCTAGCAGCAATAACAGCTACTATCTCTTGTTTCGATGACCCGCAGAGTTCTGCCCAGAAAACTTGAAATTTGGAACTATTGCATGCATGACCAACAAACGAGCATTCCATGATTGGAGAGGAATGCCAGCACCTGGTGCAAATGCCGAGCGGACTGTGCCATGTGCTGAAGTTGTTTTAATAAAAACAAAGGCATGTTTAAGGAATGAACCTGTGCCTACGGGACTCAAAGGTGAGCCAGGATTTTGAAATGGTATTTGAACAGAGTTGTAGCCCGGCCTTTGCAGGTTATGTATTTCATCACAAAGCCTGCTACCTCATTCCATGGATACGGTACAGATTTGTGCTCATACCCTCTCCCATATTGAACGATGCTTTCTCCTACCTGCAAAAGTATTTTAGGAAACTCTGGGAGTGGAATTCCTCGTGCAAACCACTGTTGTCCTTGTTGTCTTAGCTCGCTAAATTTCGCGATTAATTCTTCAGTGACAAGAATTTCTAATCCTTTGACCCGAGAGAAATTCACATTAAAATTTTGCGCAAAATACATTGTGGTGCCTTTTTTGAATCCCTGTAATCTGTTAAAGTAGATATCCCATCCTGCATTGACGAAAACTTGCCACACATCTGCATTGCTGCGGACCAAGATTGTATCTTTGGGTTCATACCACACAGCCAGTCCGTCCATCCTGTAGAGACTGTAACAACACTCTGGACACTACAAATCATTGGAAAGAGTGGTGGCTACCAGATTTTTCAAAAACAACATGGTGAAAAATGAGATAAAATAATGGTAAATACAGCACGTAATTTCTCAGGAAACAAAGAAAATGATGGAAAAGTATGGTAAGTGCGATGGATGAGATAGTAATTATTTCGCATGATTTGGAAAGGAATGATCGGTTGGAAACATTTTTATGTTGTTGATCCCAATATGTCTTTAATGATTATAAGGAATATGGTAAGGATCTTAGTGCGTACCAACAACTTGATGTTGTAATAATGACTTTGGAATAATCATTACGTCGTCGTTTAGTTGTGACGGCACCCCCGCCCCACCCAACTTAAAATTAGCCGTTGACAGCATTAATGTCTTATTCATGGAATATTTAATTAAATCCATAAGAGTCAAATGGAGACATACCTATCAGCCTACCTGGAGGAAGTGAAAGTTGGTAGAATAAGGGCGCAGTAATGATGCAAACGGAGTAACAACATGGAGGAGTAGTAGCATCTGGAGTAACAACATTACAAGTAATAGCACTCAGAGTAACATCATTGAGTATCAGCATCATGAGTAGAAGCATCCAGAGTAACAACATCGAGTAGCAGCATCACGAGTAACAACATCGAGTAGCAGCATCACAAGTAGCAGCATCCAGAGTAAAAACATTGAGCAGCAGCATCACAAGTAGCAGCATCCGGAGTAACAACATCAGGAGTAACAACATAGAGTAGCAGCATCACGAGTAGCAGCATCCGGAGTAACAACATTTGGAGTAACATCATCCAAGGAGTAACAACATCACAAGTAGCAGCATCCAAGGAGTAAAAACATCATGATTAGCAACATCCAAGGAGTAACAACATCACGAGTAACAACATCCAAGGAGTAACAACATCCAAGGAGTAACAACATCCAAGGAGTAATAGCATCATGAGTAGCAGAATCCAAGGAGTAACAACATCCATACTTAGGAAATTTTCAAGCTCTGCAACATTACTCCTTAGTAGTAACTCCTGCAAAAAGAAAACAAATAAATAGTAACAATATATATATATATATATATATATATTATTATTTTTTTAAAATTTTGTTTTTATTATTATTTTAGAGCAAGGATGCAGAGGAAGAGTTCTTTGTGCTGATAACCTTCAGACCAGATTTCTCGGAGAGATGTTTGATGAAAGCATCCTTAGAGGCTGGGTGGTGGTATAGTCTCAGGCGATGTCCATTTGCTACAAAAGAAGCACATGTATCATCAATTGTGATTAGCCTGACTATTCCATTATAAAATACAACATCCACCTCATAAGGTCCCATCCAACGAGTGCAAAGCTTTCCCTTAAAATCCTTAAAGTGGGAGTCATAAAGTAATGCACAATCTCTCCTATGAAACACGTTGTTTTTGATAAAATTATCATGTCATTTCATCCTCTGCTATTGAATAACAGTAGTCCTATGGAAAACCATTGACCAGATTTCATCTAGTTCATTAAGCTGAGCCAGTCATTGTTTCTGGGCATCTGACAGATCCAAACCTACTTCAAGAGCTGTTCTGAGCAGACTGATTTCAAATTCTATTGGAAACAACGAGGATTTACCATAAATCAGCTCAAATGGTTAAAACCCAGTTGTGTTCTGCCATGTATGCCCAGAGAGCTTCAGGCAGCTTTTGAGCCCAATCCCGATGATGGTATGCCACCGTTTTTGTCAAGATGTTTTCCAATGTCTTGTTTGTGCTTTCCACTTGTCCATTCGTCTAGGGGTGGTATGGAGATGTCACCCTGTGCTTGACCCCATATTTATGCATAAGCTTTGCTATCATGTGTGATGTAAATTGTGCTCCTCCATCCAAAACAATCTCCCTCGGAGTACCGTAACGAGCAAAAAATTCTTCAAATAGAAAATCTGAAACTGCCTGTTTTGTTGCTTTCGCAATAGCTTTGGCTTCTACCCACTTAGTCATGTAATCAGTGTAGACCAAAATGTGAAAATTTTGATGGGAGGGTGTGTTGAAGGGTCCAACTAAATCGATAGCCCATTTCTCAAAAGGTTTAAGGACTACCTGTGGTTGCAAAGGCATTTCATCAGATCGACCGGGCTGCCCCATGCACTGGCAACTATCACACCTCCGGACATAATTTTGCGCATCCCGAAAGATAGGAGGCTAGTAATATCCCATTTGTAACACCTTATGGCCTGTTCTTTTATCTGCAAAATACCCCCCACAAGGGCCATCATGGGAAACCTTCAGCACTTCATAAATATCATCCTCAGATACACAACACGGAATCTGCTTATCGTCTGTTGTATGAAAGAGGTAACCCTACCATCCAGGAATATCGAGCACTATGATGAATAATTTTTCGCTGTTCCCTGTATGAAAAATGATGGGGCACCTTCCCTGTAGCAAGATAGTTAGCAATATCTATGTACCACATAGGGTTAGTAGAAATTGCAAAAAGATGCTCATTAGGAAAACTATCTTCTATAGGTGTGCATTCATCGTTATTATCCATTATAGATAGAAAATTAGCAACTACATTATCTTTTCCTAGTTTTTCTACTATTGCGATATCAAATTCTTGAAGTAATAGCAACCATATTGTAATGCGACCAGGAGTGATAGGTTTATTCATAAAATACCTTATTGTTGCATGATTAGTATGTATGAAAGAAGGATACCCGGTGATGTAGTGCCAGAAATTGTTGATGGCATAGATGATAGCCAGGAATTCTTTTTCAGTCACCGTGTAATTCAATTCAACAGGAATTAAATTCTTGCTGACATAGTAAACTGCATACGGTGTATTGTCTACCTACTGTCCTAAGACTGCTTCTACTGCTGTCTCAGAGGCATCAGCATGTATGTGAAATGGTAATGCCCAATCAGGTCCTCGAAGGATTGGATCTTTGCAAACCAGTGCCTTGATTTTCATGAAAGCTACTTCACAGTCTTCTGTCCACAAAAATTATGCATCTTTTATTAGCAATTGAAAAAGCGGATGTGCTATTTTAGAGAGATTTTCTATAAAACTTATGTAATAACCAACACAACTGATAAAGCTATGTACCTGTGTGGGTGTCTTAGGTACTGGGAAGTGCATTATTACCTCTAACTTGGCCGGATCAACTCAAATTCTAGCAGGTTTGAGCAAATGTCCCAATACTATTCCTTCTTCCCTTATCATATGGAATTTGACTGTACTCAGAGATACATGGGTCTGATTACATATTTTGAGTACTTTTTCTAGATTTGCCAATACTTTTTCAAATGAGTTCCCATATGGATTAAGTCATCCATATAGATTTCAACACTGTCATCGAATAAATCAGAAAAAATTCCCAGAATTTCCCTCTAGAAGGTTGCAGGTGCATTACACAAACCAAATGGGAGGACCCTGCATGCAAAGGTCCCCCATGGGCATGTGAAAGTTGTTTTATCTTGGTCTATCTAGATCTGATTATACCTTCTAAACCTGTCTAGATGGAGCAACAAGCTGTAGGCTTGTTGACTTAATCGTAAAATACACAAGAGGTATTGTAATAATAATATATTATATATAAAATGTATAAGAGATGATGATAAATGTTACAATGATGCCCTGCTTATATACCTAGGCAGGTGACCTTTCATGAATGGGCATGTCTTTTAGACATGCCCTTTCACTAACTTAATGACTACTTACATAATCCCTATTTAACTATAATAACTATATTTATTATATTTGTTATGAATTATATTCATAACATTGCCTTCCTCTCGAAAAGCTTTGTCCTCAAGCTTAATTTTTCAACAAATTTTGTCACTTCGGATTATCTGCTTGGCATGTCATTGAGCACTGGTACCCCACCTTTGTAGAATTCTCTCTCGTAATGTTGTTTTTGAAAACTAAGGATTTTTTTAATTTTGTATATATATATAGATATATATATATATATATATATCGAAATTTATATAATCGTGCTTCACGGCTAGGGTGATTTAACCAACGTGTCTCCCCTCTTAACCCATTTTGATGGCCAATTTTTAAACTACGTGGATTCCTCGTCAGTTATTGGGGCAGCAATCACGGTTTGCAGTGGTCTCGATTTGTAGACGCACAGTTTGCAGACGCAGATGGTGTTGGGGAGATGATAGTGGAAACTGAAAAAGCATTGTCTCACAATCTTTTTTGTCTCCTTTTGAAGACCTAACTACCATACCTCATCAAGTCCAATATGTAAAAGGCTCATCTGAAGCGTTCCTCGAGGAATATGGATTACTGCCTTACTATCCTCGTAGATCTATATAATTTTCAATGCCCTTCCCACTCGATCCAGTGGAAGAAATAATGCAGCACAACTTTCACTTATGGGGCCATCATTTAGTCCAGCAACTATATTCGTTCCAACTGCTTCACCATCACAATCAATTACAGGTGACCCACTTGACCCTCCTTTTATCCTTGAAGCTGCCATCCAAATATCCAATCCAATAGATGCAGCTTCCGGTGCCAGAGGGATTTATTCATGTTTCATAAACTCAAGCGTTGTTGGATCAAAACAAAAAAATCCAAAGTCATCTCGATTTTATAAGGTAGCTTCAGCAACAACAGGGCCAGGCTCAACCACAAGTCAGGTGGTGAGAATGATACCTTGTTGTTTATCGACAATGAAACTGGTGTCATGTCTGCTGCGCTCAATCTCCGTATCAAAAGCACGAGTGGAAGTGTTTTGAAGCACCACCATTGCTTGAACAGCCTTGTTTAACGTCTTCTTCCACTTCTCTACTGTTTCAATTCCCATGGTCACACGCGTTTGCTCCTTTTTTTTCAAACTCTCAAAGGGCTTGCTGACAAGTTTTGATGAGTCAAATGAAACAATCACCTTCTGCTTATAGCTTTCACCAAACTTGTCTTTGTCAATATGGGAGGGAATTAGTTTTGAATCATTGAGATCCTTCATGGTCTCAGTTTCATTGTCAAACTTATCATTATCACACATAATGTCTACATCGGACTCTTCACTGTTGCTAGAACTACCTTCACCCTCACTAGCACTGTTGCTTTCACTCCAACCTCTAGTCAATCTTCTACTCCTGATCCTGTTTCTGCTTTGACTCCGATCACTATCACTGTCCATATCATTTATATTCAGATATTCCTTGTCTTCCTCCAATTCAACAATTTTGTTGTTCCCTTCACTTTTACTGCCGCTATCATCTTCCTGTTTTACATCATGTTCATATTCATCATTTTCAAAAATGTTTATATTCATGTCACAGAAGTTTTTGAGATCATCTTCATCTTCATGTGGATGTTCTTCATCTGAATATGTAATTCTCATAACTTGATCTTCTGCAGAATGTAGTGACTCTTCATGATTATTAACTGAATTCTTTGAATCATCTAAATTGTTCTGTTGACAATGTTCAATATTCGGGAATATTGGTTTTTGCATTAGATTTATCTTGTCCAAAATGGCGTTCATCTTCTGCATTGCCTTTTTATGATTGTCTTTGGACTCGCTATGGATTTTCAACATTAGTCTATCTATCTAATTTTTTGTGTCTTGAAGTTGTTTGATGTCGTCAGAATTTCCTGTAACCTTATCCTCAAGATTGGCTAATCGTTTAGTGAATTTATCACAATTATTGATCTTACTCTCCAAATAGATCAACTTTTTGTTGAAATCGTCCATTTTTATTGATGAAGACATCGAGCAGTAGAAATTTCAAGGCACAACATGTAATAGCTGAAAGTAGCCAACAGTGGCGTAGGTGCTTCCTTCTAGGCAAGAAGATCACTGCTCTAATACCAAATGGAGCAACAAGCTGTAGGCTTGTTGACTTAATCGTAAAATACACAAGAGGTATTGTAATAATAATATATTATATATAAAATGTATAAGAGATGATGATAAATGTTACAATGAGGCCCTGCTTATATACCTAGGCAGGTGACCTTTCATGAATGGGCCTGTCTTTTAGACATGCCCTTTCACTAACTTAATGACTACTTACATAATCCCTATTTAACTATAATAACTATATTTATTATATTAGTTATGAATTATATTCATAACACTAGAAAGGAGAAGAACTTTTTCCCAGCCAGGGTGTCCAGGACTTGGTCAATGAATGGCAAAGGGAAATGGTCTTTTTGAGTTTCCTTGTTTAGCTCCCTATAGTCTGCGCAAATCCGCCATTTATCATTATTTTTGGGAACGATAACCAGCGGAGACACCCATTAGCTATCCAAGATGAGGTAAATGAAGCCTACATCCAGTAATTTTTGTAATTCTTCCTTGACAATGTTCTTTAGAGCATGATTCATTCTCCATTGGGGTTGTCTCATAGGGCGGAAATATTCCTTAATATAGATATGATGAGTACATAAACTAGCAGGGATCCCCTTCATGTCGGTATAATCCCAGGCGAAAGCTTCCTAATGGTCTTGAAGGACTTTTAAAAGATTATTTGGCTGGGATTATAACAGATTTAGGTTGATATTGAGTGTCTTCCCTGGTTCAATTTCAATCGGAATACTATCATGGGATGAATTTATAGGAATGTATTCAATTTCATCTGTTGGTTCGATATTTTCCTGTCTCACGGCTTAAGGCAGACTCTAAAATTTGATGAGTTGAATCGGAAACAAAACATGGATCATTAATAAAAGTGTTAATGGTATCATCCTCAGTTTCTGTTTTTAATTGAAGGGCCTACCCAATGGTAAGGATTGGTCTAAAATCTTCATTTTCAGGTTCACATTATTCCATTGGCAGAGGTTTTTGTCTGGCTAATATCTTTTCAGATGGGCTGGGTTTTGCAAGAGGATAGAAAGTGAGGTTCTTTGTAACTGTCCCATTTGATATAATCATATGTCTAGATCGACACCCAATATAGGCATCTGCAGTCACGATCCAAGGTCTTCTTAAGATCAATGGATGACCACCGACCGGGGATCGTGTCTGTAATACAAGGAGGTCCATGGGATAGTTCCATCAGTCCACCAAAATAGTAACATCTTCCAACTTCCCTACCGTTTAAATTGTAGAACTATCTGCCAATTCCAAGATAGTAGGGGTTGGCTTAATTTTTTCAAGACCTAATGCATTCATTGTTTCGGAGGTAATTGTATTTATGGTAGCACCCAAATCTACCAGTACATTTGGGATTTCAACCCCATTGATTTGTATTGTTAGAATTGGGTTCCATGGGTCCCCATAGTTTACAAGCATGGTTTTTCCTAGCATGATGTCAAACAGTCTACCCATCACATGAATGGTTAATGGATCCCTTGGTTTCTTCCCAGGTTTCTTAGAACAATATTCTTTGAGACTTTTTGCATATATAGGTGCATTCCTCATAGCTTGGAGCAGGGGTATTTTAACGAAAATATTTTTTAATTATCTCAAGAAGTCGAAATTTGCTAAGGGCTTTGTTTACTCAGGGTCAATATTTAAGGATATGGTGGATTAATTGGACGACCCTGGTTAAGAGAAGGTCGGGGAGGTGTTTGATTTATCACATTTTGGTTTGGTTTATCCCCAACTATTTTTGGTTCTAGTTTTATAACTTCATTGTCAATCTACTCTATGGTAATAGGTGAAGTTGGAGAATTCACTACATGCCCAGATCGTAAGTTTATCTCATTAAGTCCTGTGGTAGAAATGTTATATGATGGAAGGTTAAGAGTTTCAGTTTGTTGGACCCCTTTATTATTAGGATTCAGATTGGGTTGGAAAGGAAGTTTGGGTCGAAGGGATGGGTTGCCTGGAGGTACATTGGAGGGAAACTGAAGTTATTGTTGTGGAATAGATTGGGGAAACTGTCCAGTAGGAGAGGGTCCATGCCAGTTCTGAGCCCATGAAGGATTCGAACTATTCTGGGGAACCCATTGTTTCCGGGGGGTAATATTGATGCCGAGACCACATTGGTGAAAAAGGTACAAACTAATGACCCATATTAAAATTATTAAAATACTGAGATGGGTCCTGGGGCATACCTGGATTCATAATTGGTGGTCGAGGTTTCCATGGCTTCTTCATTCCCATGAAGTACAGTTGATCTACTACATTTTCTTCACTTCCCCCTTGAAAAAATTCCTTCAATCCTGGAAAGTAAGGGCATGAGCTGGTCGCATGGGTCTGTTTGCAAATTGTGTAGGCTTCAACTGTGTTTAATGGGCATTCTTTCAGCGGATGATTCTTTCTGCACTATGGGCAGAATGTATCCATAGTATTCTCCAACTCCATTTGTTTCTGTTCACTTGCAAAGTGTCCATCTGGGTGGATACTGTACTTAGGATATCAGTCCTTAGGTTATCTAGTAGGTTTCCGATTTCTACCTTTGTGACCCCTCCACCAAAATTTTTTGATGACCGAATTCCTTGTCCATTTCTTGCAACCCCTTGTGAACATTGAATGCACAACCCACAGATAGTGTCAAAGTCTTCCTTCGAGATATCCTCCTTTCCTACTATGTTTAATAGTTGCAGGGAATATTCCCTAAGTGCCCAAATAAGGATAATCTTCAAAATAACTTTGTCTAGGTCACTATGGCTTGATCTCTACAGTATGTATTTAAATTGTTCCACGCAATCTTCCATATTCTTGTCCTCTTTCTATGAAAACTTAAAAATCTTCTCTTTGATGTCACGAGATTTACAACAATCCTCGTATTTCTCCAAAAATACTTCCTTCATTGGATCCCATGAGGAGATAGTATTTCCCCCTAAACCCATGAACCATCGCAGGGTTGTCCCTTTTAAAGTAGCAGGAAATATTTTTAACTTTTGAGCATTGGCAATATAATCGTACCCTCGACAAACAATGCCAAATACGAAGAGGAATGTATCGGGGTATTCAGAGGAAAACCCATGAAAATTAGGTAGAGCTGTTAAAGGAATGGGATTCATTGGTGCATCACCTATAATGTTTCCAATTGGGAAATCAATAGAAGAACTTGTAGATGCCATGAATATCCTCCAATAATCACCCGAGATTTCAATTGGTTCTGCAATTGATAATTGGGTTGATACAACTACATGCGGTTTCACAACACTCCCTTAGTCTTGTGGTGACGCAAACTCCTTCAGGAGTTCTTCTTCCCAATTGGAATTGATCAATTCAATTGCAAGAGGTTTCACAGCACTCTCTTGGTCTCATGGTGACGTATAATCCTTCAGGAGTTCTTCTTCCCAATTGGAATTTCTCAATTCTTCTGACCCCTTGCTTTCTATTTCTTCCCCCTTTGCTGGTGTTGGAATATTGTCATTGATGGAAAAGGCATTGGTTACAAAGGAGCATCTGAATAGAAGAACACAGGCAGCAGAGGCAGGAAAAGATAAGTCAGTAAGCGCATGAAGAACCAGTATGGTTAAATCCGTATTAAATACTTGATAGATGAATGTGTTACGCTCTTTACGAACATTTGAAGGTGTTTAGTCTGCATGAGAATCTGAGGAAGGTCAATGTATAGTTAATGGTTATAATACAAGGTAGGATTGCTATATGCGCCTGTGTAATCAAATTAATTGCGTTCATGGTCTCTATTGAAAGCGTATGACTCACTATAAACAAAAATGAGTCGTTGGTAACCGCTGTATGGAAACAAGTGATATTTGTTAATTTATGTTAAGGAATTGCATTCATACGCAGACGAAACTTGGAGTACGGAGTGGGAATTTGATTGGACGGCTGATTACTGCTTAAAAACCGCGAGTGGATTTACGGAAGCAGATTTCCCATATTGCACCGCTTTTGCGGGATAAGTGGTTTTTTCGAGTTGAGGAGCGATTCCATAGAATGGGCGACACACGTCCCTATACGACTTCACAAAACCACTTGTCACCGTGCGCCATCGTGCGTTATTGTTCGACCCAGGATGACCAGCGATATTTATGAGCGCCGTTGATTTGGGAAGGAGACATCGAACGGTGATTGCTTGATGAAGATATGCGAAGATCAATCAAAGTATGGAACAAAAATTTGATTGGGTCGCTGATCGTATATGTGGGCCCAGTTTGAATTATATTAATTGGCCCTTTTCATTGATATTTGCGGGTTTAACCAAGATTGTTTAAATTAAACATTTATTATGGCGAAAAGCGATATATGCCGTTGATTTGGAGGCTTGCGATCTAACGGTGATCGGACTTGACTATATTTGTGGGCCCCGGGGTCAAAGGTTTATGATAAGGTTAAATTGTTTGGAAGCGTTGAAAATTTTATTTAAAGTCCGAAGGGTTAAAACAATAGGTATAAGGCTTGGATTTCAAAAAGGTTGTAAATATATTTATTTATCAATTTCTTTAAAATTGATAAATAAATTAAAAAGAAATCAAGAGCCCCATGGAATAAACTAAAGGGAATACCATTAGCGGTTGAAGGGTTTGACTCATGGTATTGAGAAAGGCGAAAAATATATAAAGAAAATGGAATTATAGTTCAGGGGGTGCATCCGGAGGGATTTTCAATGAATAAATCTCTTTGAGAGATATCTGTAGTATTGAACTCTGATAGAACTGAATCAGCGATGCACCTGAGAATATGATGAAGAGTCAAGATCTCTCAATCTAGAAAAGATGAATCTTTAAGAAGAACTGAAAATGAAATGACGAAGACCTGATGCTAGTCTGAGGAAGAAATTGAAGAAATTTGATGGATCTAAGGGATGAATCCTTCTGTATGAAAGTGGAAGTATCCTACCAGTAGAAGCTGGTGTTAAAATTAGGGGGTTGGAGCTCCCTTCCAGTAGTAGCTGGAGAATGAGAAAAGGTTGTAGCCTTCTGCAGGTGCGTGCCTGCGTGCTGGTATGAGTCTGCACCAATACAAAATTGTAAGATGTTTTCTTTATAATAAATATTGAAGACTGAGACGACAGCAGCGGTGGTTTTCTCACGAATTGGGTTTCCACCTTAAAAACTGGTGTTCATGTGTATTGTTTATGTGTGATGGCTTATTTTGTTATTACTGCACAAGCTTACTGCTCACTAAGAATCTGATGAATGAATGCTACAATGATATAAGTAAAGAATTAAACAATCTCTGTACATATGCAAGCTTTCTTAAGGATATCCTCATTTTCATGTAAAAGGACTCAATAAAGTAATGATCAGGAGATCAAGTCTCTTGTAGAAAAATGCTCAAAAATGAAGTTACTCAGAATTGCTCCGAAACAGATCGACTGGAAAGAGCTCGCCAAAACGATCCTGTAGCCGTGAATGACACTCAAATCCGTTTCCATATGGAGGAGATATTGCATTTTGAAATCGCCCAATAACTTTCAATTTTGAAAGAAATTTTTTTAATATATGTGTTGGGATAATTTTATTTTTTATTAAGGTTTAATAAATTAATTAAATTATATAGTTTTAATATTTTATATGGTTTTTTTATTAAATCATATATTATATTATTAATTATATATTTTAATTAATTATTAAAAAAAAAATTAATTAAACCTTATTAAAATTTAAATTTGAAAACCCACACATATGTTTTTAAAGTTCTAAATTCGAAATATGAACAAAGGTGTTAAAACCCACAAGTCGAATGTTTTTAAAGGGCACGTGGGCTATTCAAAATGTGTTGGAGCGGGATTTAAAACATGTGATTCAACGTTGCATTGGAGCGGAGTTAAAACAGTTATGATAACTGTTGCCATGTGAACTGAACGCTATTTCTGGCGGGTTTGTTTGCCACGGTTTTCAAAACCGTTTGTTAACATAAAACGTGGCGGGTTGGATGCATGTGAACGCGGGTTTTTCAAACAGTCACATTTAATGTTGCCGACGGTTTTGGAGCGCGCCCGCCAAATTTGGTGCAGTTGCCGTTTTTAACTGGAGTTAACTCCAGTTCTCCACAATTAGTGGAGCTTTTGAAGGGCAAACTTCAATTAGCCATAACTTTGGCTAGGAAAGTCCTTTTTGGACGATTTTTTTTTTTATTCTGGGTCTCTTCGACATTCTGGAGCTGTTGGGAGTGTTTTAAAAGCCATCAAGGTGCTCTAACAGAGAATTTACCAGCGTTTTTGGTCGTGGAGCCACCAGGGCCTAAGGAAAGAAGAGCTGTTTTGGACTACCTTTATCCAATGGAGGTGGTTGTTTAGTCATTTTCTATTGATTTGAGCCTTATGAATCTATTTTTGCAATGTATTTTTCCATTTGATGCTTCTATACAGTTGTATTCACATTTTGAGCATTAAATCAAAGAGGAAAAAGCCTAATTAGAGGCTTTTGGACCCAGCGGAGGTAGCTCAAGAGAGGGGTGAACCGCTTAAACAATTTTTTGCTGTCATACTGTATAGTTGTGCTGCATATTTTCAGATTCTGCTCCTTTAAACAGTAAATTTTTATAAGCTATCTTATCCCAAGAAGGTTTAAAAGTGAACAAAACTTATTAGTTCATCTTCAAACCATTATAATTCATTTTCAGAATATGTATACTTGCCTATTCACACATTAAAGTTGGATCAATGAATACTTTGCACTTAAAAAAAATACTTTCATTGATCGGATCTCAGTGATTACATTTTATTTCTTTAGGCAGAGTCTGTAGAAGGGCCAGGTAGCCTCCGGATTCATCCTTTCTAGTAAAGGTGAAATATCCGGTGAATTCCCCTACAGTCAATCTCTGTATGAGAAATACTTTGTTCTCACAATTTCAGATCAAGTAACTTATGGGTTTAAAGAGAAACAAAAAGAAAAGTTATTCAGTCAGCCCTAAATATTGATTCACCCCCCCTCTCAGTATTTTTCCAACAATTGGTATCAGAGCAGGTCCTTCTGAAAAATCTTAGCCGCTAGAAGGAAGATCAATCACGATGAGAAATCAAGATGGAACTGCATCTATCAAGCCTCCGCTCTTCAATGGAAATAATTTAATCTTCTGGAAAACAAGGATGAGATCCTACCTTCAGTCTCTGGGAGCAGATGTATGGGCTATAGTTGAACAAGGATATCAATATCCAGCCGCAGTACCAACATATCCAACGGAAAGAAAGAATTACGAAACAAATGCAAAAGAGGTCAATGCTCTATTAGGAAGTCTAACTGAATCAGAATTTGTCAAAGTCATGCAGCTAAATACAACTAAAGCAATATGGGACAAAATCATCCTAAGTTATGAAGGTGGTGCAAAGGTAAAAAGTGCTAAACTCCAAACACTCAGAATTCAATATGAGAATCTAAAAATGCATAACAAGGAGAGAATTGCCAATTTATTTTTACGTCTTGATGATATTGTAAATCATATGAGAAATTTGGGAGAAACAATAACTGAATCTACTTTGGTTGAGAAAGTTTTAAGATCACTAATGAAAAAATTTGAGTCAAAATTTTCTGCGCTTGAAGAAAAATAGGATCTTCAAAATCTTACTGTGGTGCAACTTCACGGCATACTAACTGCATATGAAATGAGAAGAGGAGGATCATCTGAAGTCAAAGAAGCCATTTTTAGAGCTTCTACAAAAGGGAAAGAAGTGCAAGAGACAGAAGAATCATGGTATATCTCAGAAGAAGATGAAGTAAATTTTGTAAAGAAACTCCAACTTGGTACAGGACGGTTCAAAGGTAAGCTTCCTTTCAAATGTTCTGCTTGTGGAAGAGTTGGTCATTATGCTGCTAAGTGTCCTCACAAAGAAACACATGAAAATGGAAAAGAAGTAGCAAGAAGGAATAAGAATCGTTTTAGCACTAGAAAAAGTTACTATACTCATGAAGACAGTGATGGGTTATCTGACAGTGAGGAAGAATGTGAACAAGATCTTAGACTTCTCATGGCATTTGAAAAGGAATCTAAAGAAGAAAAAGATACTTTCATGGATGCTTTAGATTTTCTTGATGAATTCAATAAACTCAAGATATGCTTAGAAGAAAGTAAAATATCCATAGAAACTCTGAAAAAATCAGCTTGAAGAAAAGGAGAAACACAATGAGAAATTAGAATGTGAAATAGTAAGTCTAAGAAAAGAAATTGAGAAAACGAAGACTTTGAATCTTAGATTTGCGAAAGGATCTGAAACCTTAGATGAGATCATCAAGGTACAACGTTCTCCTCTTATAAAGACGGGTCTTGGATATATCGGAGAATCTTCTCAGGCTTCAGAGGCTTCAACATCAAATTATCTAAAAGCAGATACAGCCAGCATACAACATTCTGCCACACAACAAGGGAATAAAGAATCAATACATATAAAGCATGATCATCTCAATTCAAAGAACACTAACAGGAATACATTTCAAAGAAACACCAATCAACATGTAAGTTTGAATGGAAGATTTCATGATCGCATAAATTTCTTCTTCAATGGACAATGTTTCTCATGTCACAATTTTGGTCATAAAGTTGTTCAATGTGTTGCATATAAAACCATCATGACAAGAGAAGCAATAAAAAGAAGGATTGATATTGGATCAAAAAGGAATACATATAACAACTTTTCTCCTCTTCAAAATGAAGTTGAACGTGCCTATTTCAATAACTTTGGCCATGAAGAATCTGAATGCAGGAGCAAAGCCCAGTCAAAAGAGCATTTTCCTTCAAGATCCAAAGTGTGGAAAAAGAAGGAACTACCGGTTGAAAATTGTGGCATAGCTTTATTTGCAGAAGGTGAAGAAAATCAATGGTACATTGATAGTGGATGCTCTAAACACATGACAGGTGACAAAAACAAACTACTTGCATATAGTGCTCTAGAAAAGGAAAAGAATGTTACATTTGGAAATGATACTCTTGCTGTCATTAAGGGAAAAGGGTCTTTTTTTCTAAAAGAAAAGGTGAAAGCTAATAATGTCATGTATGTGGATGGATTGAAGCATAACCTGTTAAGTGTAAGTCAAATGTGTGATCAAGGAACTGAAGTTGTTTTTAGTTCAAAAGAATGTGTGGTACGTGATCTTGACACATGTAATACAATTATAAAAGGAAACAGAACTCCAAGTAACCTATATGTATTGAAGAACTGCAAAGAACAATGTTACTTGAGTAAATCCTTAGAAAACTGGCTATGGCATAGAAGGTTGGGGCATTTGAGCTTCTCTCAAATCAACAAATCAAGCAGACTTAAAGCTATTCGTGATCTTCCCAATATTACTCTACCTGAAAATATCATTTGCAAATCTTTCCAATTTGGTAAGCAGACCAGAGTGCAATTTAATGCCAAGGAAGGATCATCAAATAAGCCTCTTGAACTCATTCATTCTGACATATGTGGACCTGTGAGGAAAAATTCACCACGTGGTGAACAATATTATATTTTATTTATTGATGATTTTTCAAGAATGTGCTGGATTGGGTTGCTTAAACACAAAGATGAAGCATTTGAGAAATTTTATATCTTCAAAGTACTAGTTGAAAATGAATTAGATCTAAAAATCAAGTGTCTTAGATTTGATCGAGGAGGAGAATATACATTAGATGAATTCCTTGAATTCTGTGAACAACATGGCATAAGAAGACAATTTTCTGTAGTTGGCACTCCACAACAAAATGGCGTAGCAGAAAGAATGAATAGAACAATTCAACAAATGGCTAGAGCTATGCTTGATGATTTCGGAACACATGACACATTTTGGGGAGAAGCAGCACATACAGCAGTAAATATTCTTAACAAGGCACATGTTCGTGTAAATAGTGATAAAACTCCATATGAACTATGGTATGGTAACCCTCCCACTGTGAAGCATTTTAGAGTTTTTGAAAGCAAATGCTTTATCAAAAATAATGATGAAAAAATTGGCAAGTTCGAACCCAGCGCAGATGAAGGAATACTTCTTGGTTACTCCTCTAGGAGTAAAGCATATAAATGTTACAATAAAAGACTTCGGAAGATTGTTGAATGTATTGATGTTGTTATTAATGAGTCTCCTGCAGCTCCAAAAGAAGAAAAACAAACAACAGATGAAGAAGATGATGACATATATCCTTCCATATCAAATAGGAATGATATAGACAGTGAACCCAATGAAGAACCTGAAGATGATTTATCTGAAAAGGCTCCATCTAGATATGTTCAAAAGAATCATCCAGAATCTCAAATCTTGGGAGATAAGGAATCAGGTGTACAAAAAAGAAGGACTCTTGTAGGATCTTCTAGCTATCTGGAATTTCTATCCACTATTGAACCACACAATGTCAATCAAGCCAGCAAAGATGAATGTTGGATTCAAGCCATTATTGAAGAACTTGATCAAATTGAAAAGAATCACACTTTGGAATTAGTACCAAGACCTCATGACAAAAATGTCATTGGAACTAAATGGATATTCAAAAACAAGTTAAATGAGAATGGGGATGTTATAAGAAATAAAGCTAGACTTGTTTACAAGGGCTATGCTCAACAAGAAGGTATAGCTTTTGAAGAAACTTTTACTCTTGTAGCTAGACTTGAAGCCATAAGAATGTTTCTTGCTTTTTCAAGCTTCCAACAAATCAAAGTTTATCAAATGGATGTTAAATCTGCTTTTCTCAATCGAGATCTAGAAGAAGAGGTTTATATAGAACAACCAGAAGGATTCATTTTGGGAAATGATGAGAATCTTGTTTGTAGACTTAAAAAGAATCTATATGGTCTCAAACAAGCTCCAAGGGCATGGTATTATCATCTTGACAAATATCTTCATTAACAAGGATTTTCCAAGGGGTCTGCTGACAACAACTTATACACAAAAACTAAAAATGATAAACTATTAATTGTGGTTGTATATGTTGATGATATCATCTTTGGAAGTAATGAAGAGTCTATGAGTCAGAAATTTGCTTCTGATATGTAGCAGGAATTTTAATTGTCTTTACTTGGGGAACTAACATTCTTTCTTGGCTTGCAAGTGCAACAAGCAACAGATGGCATATTCCTATCACAAACAAAATATCTGAAGCAAATTCTGAAGAAGTATGGCATGGAAGAGTGCAAACCTGTAAGTACACCAATGGTAACCGGATGTAATCTCAGTTCTCATCATGATTCTCCCACAGTGAATCAACCAGAATACAGATCTATGATAGGAAGTCTACTTTATCTCACTGGGACTAGACCAGACATTATGCATGCAATTGGGATTGTTGGACGATTCCAAGCTAATCCAAAAGAGTCTCACCTTCAGGCTGTCAAAAGAATATTCAAATATCTACAAGGAACTCAAGACTATGGACTATGGTATCCAAGGAATGCTGATCTTACTCTTCATTCTTACACTGATGTAGATTGGGCAGGAAATGTTGATGATTGGAAAAGCACTAGTGGTGGTGCATTCTACATGAGGCCTAGGCTAGTATCTTGGTTCAGCAAGAAGCAAAGCTCTATTTCCTTATCTACAACAGAAGCAGAATATGTGGCTACTACATCATGTTGTACTCAACTTCTTTGGATGATGCAAACCTTACAACACATTCAAATCAAATGTTCACCTCCTATCTCCATTATGTGTGATAACACAAGTTCCATTAGTATCTCAAAGAATCCTGTTATGCATTCCAAGACCAAGCACATTCCTATCAAGTATCACTTCTTACGTGAACAAGTGCTTGAACAAAAGGTAAAGTTGGAGTATGTGCCCTCCAAAGAACAGGTTTCTGATATATTTAAAAAACCTTTACCCAGGGAAACATTTGAATATCTCAGATAGAAGCTGGGAGTAGTCTCTGCCATGCAGAAGAACAAAACTACTTAATTACAAAAGATTAAATTAGATATGCTCCTATTGAAGGTGTTCAGGATGCACAGGTTAAGGGGGAGCATAGGTCATGTGGAAAGGATGCTTTAAATCTTATGTTTGAAGATGCAGCATGATCTCAGGGGGAGCATGGTATTGATCAATCCTTTGCCATTGATGTCAAAGGGGGAGGAAAAGCAAAGAAGGGCTTCTATAAGTATTACAAATGAAGCGTATTGCAATCAATGCCAAAGGGGGAGATTGTTGGAATATTGTCATTGATGACAAAGGCATTGGTTACAAAGGAGCATCTGAACAAAAGAACATAGGCAGCAGAGGCAGGAAAAGATAAGTCAGTAAGCGCATGAAGAACCGGTATGGTTAAATCCGTATTAAAGACTTGATAGATGAATGTGTTACGCTCTTTACGAACATTTGAAGGTGTTTAGTCTACATGAGAATCTGAGGAAGGTCGATGTATAGTTAATGGTTATAATATAGGGCAGGATTGATATATGCGCCTGTGTAGAGTCAAATTAATTGCGTTCATGGTCTCTATTGAAAGCGTATGACTCACTATAAACAAAAATGAGTCGTTGGTAACCGCTGTATGGAACCAAGTGATATTTGTTAATTTATGTTAAGGAATTGCATTCATACGCAGACGGAACCTGGAGTATGGAGTGGGAATTTGATTGGATGGCTGATTACTGCTTAAAAACCATGAGTGGATTTACGGAAGCAGATTGCCCATATCGCACCGCTTTTGCGGGATAAGTGGTTTTTTCGAGTTGAGGAGCGATTCCATAGAACTGGCGACATGCGTCCCTGTACGACTTCACAAAACCTCTTGTCACCGTGCGCCATTGCGCGTTATTTTTCGACCCAGGATGACTAGCGATATTGATGAGCATTGTTGATTTGGGAAGGAGACATCGAACGGTGATCGCTTGATGAAGATATGCGAAGATTAATCAAAGTACGGAATGGAAATTTTATTGGGTCGCTGATCGTATATGTGGGCCCAGTTTGAATTATATTAATTGGCCCTTTTCATTGATATTTGCGGGTTTAACCAAGATTGTTTAAATTAAATATTTATTATGGCGAAAAGCGATATATGCCGTCGATCTGGAGGCTTGCGATCTAACGGTGATCGGACTTGACTATATTTGTGGGCCCCGGGGTCAAAGGTTTATGATAAGGTTAAATTGTTTGGAAGCATTGGAAATTTTATTTAAAGTCTGAAGGGTTAAAAAAATAGGTATAAGGCTTGGATTTCAAAAAGGTTGTAAATATATTTATTTATCAATTTCTTTAAAATTGATAAATAAATTAAAAAGAAATCAAGAGCCCCTTGGAATAAACTAAAGGGAATACCGTTAGCGGTTGAAGGGTTTGACTCATGGTATTGAGAAAGGTGAAAAATATATAAAGAAAAGGGAATTATAGTTCAGGGGGTGCATCCGGAGGGATTGTCAATGAATAAATCTCTTTGAGAGATATCTGTAGTATTGAAATCTGATAGAACTGAATCAGCGATGCACTTGAGAATATGATGAAGAGTCAAGATCTCTCGATCTAGAAAAGATGAATCTTTAAGAAGATCTGAAAAGGAAATGACGAAGACCTGACGCTAGTCTGAGGAAGAAATTGAAGAAAGTTGATGGATCTAAGGGATTAATCCTTCTGTATGAAAGTGGAAGTATCCTGCCAGTAGAAGCTGGTGTTAAAATCAGGGGGTGGGAGCTCCCTTCCAGTAGTAGTTGGAGAACGAGAAAAGGTTGTAGCCTTCTGCAGGTGGGTGCCTGCGTGCTGGTATGAGTCTGCACAAGTACAAAATTGTAAGATGTTTTCTTTATAATAAATATTGAAGACTGAGACGACAACAGCGGTGGTTTTCTCCCGAGTTGGGTTTCCACCTTAAAAACTGGTGTTCATGTTTATTGTTTATGTGTGATGTTTTATTCTGTTATTACTGCACAAGATTACTGCTCACTAAGAATCTGATGAATGAATGCTACAATGATATAAGTAAAGAATTAAACAATCTCTGTACATATGAAAGCTTTCTTAAGGATATCCTCATTTTCATATAAAAGGACTCAATAAAGTAATGTATGGGTTTAAAGAGAAACAAAAATAAAATTTATTCAGTCAACCCTAAATACTGATTCATCCCCCCTCTCAGTATTTTTCCAACAAATGGCAGCAGGGGTATCTCTTCCACTGTTACCTTATTTATTCCTCCTTCTTCTGTTGAAAGAATTTCCTCTGGTACCGTGGATGGCATTGGCTGCTTAAATGAATACCCTTCAAACTTGGTCTAAACCCTTACCCTAACATCAACACGAGAAGATGCTTCTGATTCAGCGTTTGCGATGATCTCCTGCATATAGGTCTTCCTTCCTAGATCCTTTCCCTTCTTTACGGGTCTTCCTCTGCCCCTCTTATTCAGATATTTTTTCATGCAATTGGTGGGAAGAAATCATTAAAATAACAGAAGCGCTCAGGACTTGGAGAAGGACGGATAGTTTTGTCCCCGAGGTGAGAGTGTGGGTTCAAAAAGAAAATCAAATAAACTAAAAAAAATAAAAGTTTAGGACCTGAAGTAGGGTGATCAAATACCCTCCCCAAGATGAGAAATTGGCCCTTATGAAAAATAATCAAAAATATAAAAAGCATGTAGAAATTATATGCACTAAGCATGCATATGTCCAAGATCCACCTGATCTCACACTATTTAACTTTATGCAAGACACTGAATCTATTCCACTTGTTAATCTTTTGCGGAAAAAATAATTTCACACACATGTGAAGCATAAACAAAAATATTCAATCGCACATAACACAGTTTTTAACCGAGAAAGCCTGAAGCTGAAAACCCCAACTATATATTATGTAACATGGAGATCATATGACAATATCATACAAGCATACAAAGCTTATCACAAGCTCTCAGTACAGTACAATCGTCATACACTAATCAGGACTAATCTTGCAAATCCATGCACCGATCTCTATCACCTGCTAGCCTGCCTCCACTGCGCAATCCCTGCTGAAGAATAGCTCTAAATGAATTCTAATTACTCTTGGATTTACTGCGCAATCCTCATTGGCATCTCCACTGTGTGTTTGATGCAATCAATGCATCACTATAGTCACAACAGATAGTCTATCTTAACCTTTCACCTATCTCTCCACTAGTCTCCACTGAAACTGCCATGCACTGTAGTTAACTGATGTATTGTTCAGTTGATTAATGAGTTATTATTTATGAATTAATTAACTAATTAATTCACTCCACTCTCACTTGTGTATCAATCAGTTAGACTAGATACAACTAGCTCAACTAAGTCTAACTGAGTTAAACTAAATACAACTCCATCAATTACTCTTCCAACTGTGTCATAACTCCGCCACTTGAGTTCTAACTGATTCCTCCATGCATTAGCTCCAGTAAACCCTTAGGAATAGCGTAATTACTTCTGTCAACTGATGTGCCACATTTGTGCACTGAACTGAAGTGCTCCAAGAGAATAAGTTGTTGTTTAGAGTCTGATTATTATGAAGAGTTAATAATAATCGACATGCATCTATTTTTAGATCAGCGATCTATAAATAGACTTCGCCCAATATTCTAAAAATAGAATTTCATCTATTTTTCCAACTTGACCAACCATCCACAAATAGCATCCTGTAACTTTTGAAATATGATCATCATGTCTAAAAATAGACATAGTTTAAAAATAGACTTGCGCCAAAAATAGCCTGCGGGCCCACTTAGTGAAGGCGACTCTAGGCGACTCTTTTCACTAAGCTCATCATCTTGATGAATCTCAACAAAGAAGAACACTACGCTCAGGTCTTAGAGCAAGGTAGAAAATTCCCTCTCCAAGATGAGAGATTAGTTATAAAAAAACAATGAAAAAGCAAGGAAAATAGAACACTACACTCAGGACTTAGAACAAGGTAACAAATTCCCTCCCCAAGACGAGAGATTAGTTCTAAAAAAACAATGAAAAAGGAAAGAAAACAAAACACTACATTTAGGACTTCGAGCAGGGTAATGAATTCCCTCCCTAAGATGAGAGACTGATCCTTAAATCAATTGTAGATCGTGTTCTTGCACCTTGTTAGCCTTCCCCGGAAACGGCGCCAAAATGTTGGTGTCTAAATGCGAACGAATATTCAAACCCTTTTTCCACATTAACTATCAATCCAAGTGCGTTGGTTTTTGCAAGACTAACGTGCACAGTATCTGCAAGAGAAATAACATAATATGCTATTGAACACAGGTTTAATAATTAAAATAAGCAAACTACTATAACATCAATTAAAGACAAATCGCAGAATTACAAAAACATTCACATAAATTACATAATCATACTGGAATAGAAGTTACAATAAAAAAAAGAAATATGAAATCAACAAAAGGGAAATAACGCAGCACCTGATCAGAAGAGTGGGCCCAACTCTCAGATCATGGTTGCAGTATACTCACAACTCACAGATCAAAAAACAAAACGATGTGCATTCAATTGATTAAAAATACTTCTGTTACAATATTGGTCTCTTCACGCTTAGCCCTGATTCACAGCCCTGAGGCCCTTCTTATACAAACGTTAAGGAAAACCGTCTTTCCCATCTAACAACTAAAGATCTACAAATATGTAATTGTTACAATAACCAACTAGTTACCGAGAGGAAACCACAAAAGGCTTGAAATAGATCTGGGGTAAATTGGAATCTGTTGCGCTGTTGCAGCATATCGAGATAATGCTGAGAACTCAAAGTTGCTTCGTGACTTGCAGATGTAATCCTTTTACTTGCCGAATCTGTGGAAATAACGGAGTTAATACTTGCATAGGTAAAATCTCCACGACTATTACTTCATTAATCAAACATTCCATATAAGACAGTGAAAAGGGATTTACCTCGTCTGTTTAGAACAATTAATGATACAAAGAGGTAGAAAGGTGGGTGAAAATAGAAGAGAAAAGTATATAGATTTGGTACCCAACACTTATCACTTCAGAAAGGAGATTGATGACTGTAATTAATAATAAAAGCTAGAAACAAAGGAGCGATAGAAATTTGCTGAAAGATGGACCAAAAATAAAAATATCAAAGAGTGGAAAGAGACTAAATGCAATGACTCCCTAGTGGAGTCTCCAATTTGTTGTCTAGGTAAATCCTCTCTTTAGATAGAGTAAATCCCTCTAGCCCTAGGGTGGGTCTAGTTACAAAGGGAACAAACAAATATCTACTTTCTTAGATTACACTCGAATACTGATGAAAATATTTGATTAATTAATCATAATATTAAATTATGTATAATACAATTTTGTGAAAAAATCTTACATCATCTAAATGTAAATGGAAAATTAAAAATTAAAAAATACATTTAATGCATCCACACTATTTATTCAATAAGATTGATTAAATTTCTCACCTTGTCCTCAAGATAAACCAAATTAGATGGTTCCAATCGTTGATTAATGATGTGATTAATCTGAAAGACATTTATTTATATTATGGATCACAAAAGTCTTAGATCTAACATATGCATTTTATTTTTAATTTTATGAGAAACATATATCGTATTATTATAGCTACTACAACATGTATTAGGCATTTGGTAAAAAGCTAACTAGCTATTAGTTTGGTCAAATAGAGTAAATAATTTTCAATTTTACAAAGTGAAACTATAGAGTTTAATTTTTTATTTATTACAAAAATGATAAAATGAAATTTAAACTAAGTGACATGCATTTACTACTGTGCATCACTTGTTAATCTAAGACATATTTAGCATATTTAAAATGATTATATTAATATTTGATATATTTACATATTATTGATAAAATTAATCATATCTTCGATATATTTTCCTTGGTCACACACGACTAAAACCAACCTAGATCCATCTTAACTCTGGATCTATCAAGCACCGAGAGGGATCAAATCTCTCATATCAATCAAATAGGATTAGAAATCTCAATTTACACTAAAATCAATGCATCTAGTGCAAGAAATATTCTTCCCTCTCTCCCCCCTCAATCTATATCTATATCTCCCTCCATCTCTCCTTACTGTAGGTGGGGCCCACATCCTTGTTGTTCCTTTGGAAAATGTCAGAGAAGGTATTCCCAGAACGACATAAGTTTATGAGCAAAGGCAGAATCAAATGCAGCGTATTATGACTCAATCGCAGTATAAACGTACTAAAATGCAACATAAAATTTATGAACAAGAACCCCAGGCAGATGTTTGCGCCACCACCCCCCCCCCCCCCAGAATAACCCACAACTAGACTTCGCCTTGCAAACCCTACAGTGTTGCATGCAATGTAAATGGGAAATGGTAAAATGAATCTAAGAGATGGACCTATTGCCACCTTCTGCATTGTTGCCAGGACGGTCGTGCCTAGCCATGCTAGCTATCTCATACGATTGTGAGACTGAAGCAACTTGGATGACATACCAACCCAAATCCCTTCCTGGCATTGCGAGAAGAGAGCCCTTCTCCAATACTAACACAAAACCAGAAAGAGGAAAGACATTACAGGGGGTTTGAAAGCAGGGTATCACCACAGGGCCCGGGAAAATCAAAACGACCATGGCATTCTTCAACCAAAAGCTAAAGGTTGCATGGTGTAAAATATCAGAACCCTTAACCGTGCAATTCAAAAAAACCGACTAAAAACTATCCGAAGGGTCACATGCATACAATGAAGCATTCTATGTCCTACTTCTAGGTTTGGACAGGGCCTTTGTACAGTAAAACAACCTCTTTGGGAGGGGTTTCTAAAGAGAGACATCGAATTTACAGTTACATTCATGGTTGCTAACAAAGTTAGGAGACGCAGAACATACCAGATGACAAATTGCTGACGCCAAACTTCTGCCTTCGCTGCTACAGTTTCTTCTTGCTGCCTTCCGGGATCAGTGCCACCTCTTCGACATGCATCCTGACTTAACATTCAAACCTGACGTTGTTTCCGAGAATTTCCTAAAAAGATATTTTATTTATTTACCATAGCTCTAGTTTATTTATATTTGTATTTATTTACCATAAATTTTTTATTTACCGTGATATTTGACCCATAGGCTTGGTATATATATATTAGATGTTGATTTCTAATCCTATTTGATATATTTTTATTTATTTACCATAACTCTTTATAGCTCTTTTATATTTATTTATTTACCATACATCTTTTATAAATATGGTATTTGGCCTATGGTATTAATATTTTTTTGTCTGATGGTATTTGGCCAATAGGCCTCATCTAAATAAAACCTCTTTTTTGACTTTTTTTAAATATAAAGAGGTTTATGGAGTAAATATAAAAAGAGGTTTTATTTATTTACCATACCTCTAGTTTATATATATTTTTATTTATGTACCATTCCTATGGAGTAAGTATAAAAAAAGCTTTATTTATTTACCATACCTCCCATTTATTTATGTTTGTATTTATTTACCATACCTATTTTTTGAGTGCTAGGGATAATTATTACAAAGATATTAATTATTACAAATATATTGATTACAATTGAGTAGACATTAAAATTGTTTACATGTAATATTACATTACATCTAACACTCACATAGCTACCATATCCTAGGTTGTAGAGGGCATTGGGAAATCACAAAAGTCTTAGATCTAACATATGCATTTTATTTTAATTTTATCAAAAATATATTACTATACCTACTAGAGAAGATATTAGACATTTGGTAAAAAAGTAATTAGCTATTAGTTTGGTCAAATAGAATAAATAATTTCCAATTTTACAAAGTAAAACAATAAAGATTATTTTTTTATTTATTACCAAAAACGGATAAATTGAAATTTAAACTAAGTGACATGCTTACTACTATGCATCACTGGTTTTAGGGGGTGTTAGATTTTTTTCAATTTATTTTGTATGTAACGTTTTAAGTAATATTTACTTTAATGTTTTAGCTAATATTGAATTTTAATTGATTTTATGAGAGGTTTTTTTGCACACATTCTACTCGTTGGGGAGTGCAAATGTTGTACCCCTTCCCTTATTTTATAGAAAAGTAAAGGTTGTTTAAAATTTAGTTTAATTTAATTTTCTTTACATGTGGGTGGCCTTGCAGATAATAATTTTATGTGAAGGCTATGCAACTAATGCTTTGTGACTAATTTTATAAAAATGTGATATTCATTTCTTACTTCTCTGGAAAGGTGAGTCTTTACCATCATTCTTTAAAATGTCACATTGTTGCTTATTCAAATAGCAAATCAAGTGTTTTGGAAAATGAAGGGACCATATCTCGAAAATACCGTTAGTGTGATATTATTATGTGAATGTTGCGATATAGGTAGACAAAGAAACTCCATTTTCTCATCACATCTTTAATCCACTAAGAAATGCAGATTTTCTGTTTGTCATGTGTGTATTACACCCCACAATATGGTGGGTGGTGGGCCTTGCATGAGATGGACAAAATTTGGAATAATATTTATGGGTTGTCTTCAATCACATCTAAAATTGGACGGTTGAGTAAGATGAGAAGGCGACTCGGGGAAATTTTTAAAAACTTTATTGAAACTTAATCGCATCATTGTTTAAAAGTATTCTTTTTTTCAATAGGGGTCCAAAGAAACTCCATTTTCTCACCTATCTTTAATCAACTCAGAGATGCAAATTTTCTCTTTTCTAGTGTCCATTACCACAATATAATATGGTGGCTACTGGTCTTCAATCACATCTAAATTTTGGTAGAATATTTATGGGCCGTCTTCAATCACATCTAAAATAGAATTGGAAGTTTGAGTGGGTGTGGGTGGGGTGTGGAAATTGTTAAATAACTTTATCGAAATTACTTGATCGCATCAATGTTTTAATTTTTGTAGGAATTTACCGGGTAAGCTCCGTAGATCAAAAACCAAAGGTCACCACTCATAAAAAGATCACATATCAGTACACCAATATTATCACGTGGGTAAAACCCTCGAAGAGGGAAACAGTCCATGAACTGAGCCAACACGGCCACTTCAGGAAATTTATTAATATAAAAAAAAAAGTTACATATGTTTCTCTCATAAACAGTTCCCGGAAAAATGACCCTCCATGCTCTTTAAATAGAGATCATGGACCAATCGGGTGCTAAGCCATGGATAAAGTGTCGTTAATACTGAGGAGAGAGTGAACCGTCAGATCACTACAAATCATGACGGTCGGATTATAAGTTACAAATGTACATAGTAAAGAAACACAATTTACCTAACTCTACACTAGACTAAGTTATTCTTAACTATTTCCTATGTGTCAGAATATCCTAACATCCCCCCTTAAGAACAACTTGGAATAGGATTGAAGGATTTACAAAGGTGACACAAAAGGAGCCTATTTCCTATGTGTCGAAATATCCTAACATCCCTCCTTAAGAACAAATTGGGATTAGATTGAAGGATTTACAAAGGTGTCACAATAGGAGAAGGAAGGAGGCATTAGAGCCTATCCCCCCTTAATGATAACTTTCTTGAAATCCAAGCCTGGATTGAAGTTTGGTAAACTTCGCTTCTGTGAGAGCCTTTGTAAAGATATCGACTACTTTATCATTGGTTGGACAGTATTGACCTTCAAGAACACGATCATGAATGAGCTTTCTGATGAAGTGTATGTGGAGCTCAATGTGTTTCACACACTGATATTGAACTAGATCTTTACATAGCTGAATGGCACTCTCATTGTCATACCAAAGTGTATTTGGATGTTGCTGATGAAGACCAAATTCAAACAGTATCTGACGAAGCCACATGACTTCCTTACTGGCTTCAACTACACCACAATACTCTGCTTCGGCCGAAGAAAGAGAGATGGCACTTTGTTTCTTACAAGACCAACTAATAGGTCCTAAACCAAGAGTGAATACATATCCTGCAGTAGACTTTCGATCATCAGGGTCACCGGCCCAATCCGAATCAGTGAAATGAATCAACAATGGAGATTCCCCTGCACTATAATGAATCTCGAACTAAATTGTACCTCAAATATATTGAAGTATTATTTTAGCTTCTTTCCAGTGAATTTCATGAGGTAGGTGCATAAACTGAGCAACAAGACCAACGACAAAGTAAAGGTCAAGACGACTATGGGTTAGATACAGAATTTTACCAACAAGTTGATGGTATAAAGTAGCATCAACTTTAGGGGTAGTACAAGTGACTGAAAACTTAAATCTAGACTAAAATGGAGAAGGGACTGGCTTACAATATTCCATGTGAAAGTGGCGGAGAAGATCACATGCATACTTGGACTGAGAAAGGGTAATACCTTCTTTGGATTGCAAGACTTGAAGACCAAGGAAATAATGCAAGTGGCTTAAGTCTATCATTTCAAACTTCTTTTTGAGGCTAGACTTCACATGGTTTATATGGTTGGGATCACTACCAGTAAGGGTAATATCATCAACATAAAGAACAAGGATGGTGAAGGACTTACCCACTTTCTTGGTGTAGATAGTGTTGTTAGAATGACACCTATAAAAGCTATTATCTAATAGAAATCTATCCATTTTGGCATACCAAGCCCAAAAAGCTTATTTGAGACCATAGAGAGACTTCCTAAGGTGATAAACAAGGTTGGATTCATTTTGGATAAAGCCAGGGGGTTGTTCCATGTAGATTTCTTCATGAAAATTTCCATGTAAGAGGGCGGATTTAACAACCATCTGATGGAATTCCCATTTAAAGGAGGTGTTGGGGTCCAATGATTTGGCAGATTGGTAAACCAAATGATAGGGAAACATCAAACCAATATTTGGAGTCCTAGGACCTAGCATTCCTAGACTCAGAGAGGGCTCTCTCTATGTGTTTGCAAAGATATAAACTTGTTTGCTTTAAAGGGTTGATTTTAGGCTAGTTATTAAGTATGGTGTTTGTTTGATTGTTTTGGTTGGGTATGATGATCAAGCAGCATAGGTAGAATGAGGAAATATCTAAGTCATTGGGGAATGGAATCTATGAAATTCATGATAAGTTCATTAATGGATCGGGGAGCATCATAGGGAAAATCTAACTTGGTCAGTGGATCTTCAAGGTTTCTTAGGTGTAATGAGATGGACATCAAAGGTGAGAATGAAAAGTAGGATGAAGGGAAATTAAGAATCCTTAATCATATGTAATTTTCAACAGATGGACTTAAATATTCATAAGCATAAAGAGGAAATCAATAGACAGGGCAAACCATAAATTCTTTGATTTAACTAAACTAGATAAGTATCCAAGACAAACTTTTCCAATGAAATATAGAAGGTGAGAAACTCATTTAACTTCTAGTGATTTCACCTTCAAGGATAGAAAACATTTAAGATTAAGATATAATTGCAATCAGAGAAGAGGGAACTCCTAGAAATATTTGATTATAGCTATGAAGATCTCTAAAACAATTATTCAAGCAAGTACAAAGGGTATGATCGAAATAAAACCTCTTTGGCAGACTTTAAAGAATGTTACTTTAGAGAGAGAATTCATAAATGGTGTTTTAGTGACAACAAAGAAACAAGGCTAGCCATAAATCATGCTTGAGACCAACTATATTAAACTACTCATGAAATAATCAGGCTTAGGGGGTCTAGAGAGCAATTAAGAATTCTCTAAAATGTCCTAGCAGAAGAAAACATTAAGGCAGTGAAGAACAAACAAAGCTAAGGTGCTTTCAAAAGACATTTCTTAGTCTAAACCTTTCATTCTACTGCAACATAGAAATATGGAAACATAATGAAATAGGAAATAACATTAACAGATTATAAGTACTTCACCAACAACCAAGCTCAGGGATCCTGTGATCTAGCCTCCTCCATCAACAAACAAATCAGGCCATCCAAAAGTTCCAAGACATCAATTTCTTTCAACTTCCAAGAGACTATGTATTACTTCAAAGAGTCATCAAATGCTAACAAGATAATGAGTTCAAATGCATTATTTATGCTAAAAATGAGGAGGTGAAGCTAAGCTAGGGTTTGAGTGTCATTTATTACAGAGTTAATGAATTCCTATCTTTGAAGACCATGCAAGACTCAAGGCAGGAATATCTGTAGATATTTCTCTGAATAATAACTTCTACCTTAACTCCTAAGGAAAAATAGGTGAAATGTTTGACTTTAAGGCCTATCCATAAATTTTACAATAACTGTTTGGCAGATATAAATATCTCTGACTCAGCTCAATAACTGCATAATGCTCTATTGAAGGAAACAAAGCATTAGGTGGCAAAAATATCCTTTGAAATGAGTAGCTGCTGTGAGTTGAGTCATTCGAATCTGTTCTGGGTTAATCTTTCTTTTGTTTTATCTTTAATTTCTGTCATTAGGCCTCAATATCTATTTTTATCCTTTAACTGTCTATTTTTATCATTTTTGTCTTTAATATGTTTGATCTTTGTTCTATTATTTTAATCTTTTGATTTATTTCTTTTGATCCTTTACTTTTATCTTTTCATCATTATACTATCTTATTTTCTTTCTTTGACTTCTGCTTTGACTGAATAACCCTTTTGTTTTGGCTTCTGATTAGGATTAGCCCTTTAATCCTTCTGTTTCTTCCTTTCACTGTTTTTCTTCATTTGTCTTCAATCTCTGTGTTTTTCTTTCGTGTAGGGATGCATTTCTTCATGGTATGAGGGCTCATGACCCATCGATGATCATGCTTCATCGAGGGTAAACATTTATGAAAACCCCCTGGCTTTCTTTTATGAGAATTTACCCCTTACATCGTCATCTAGAGGCTATTTTGGTCATTTCTTGATTCTCGGAATGCCCCTTGGGCATCCCACCATTAAAATTGCACATAAAAAACATACGTTAACTTTAAAACCATGTAGGAGGGGCTTATGACTACATTTTTGGGTTTTTTTTGGGTGGTTGGGAGCATTTGCAGAAGAGGACATGGCGTAGGGGTAAGGTTCTAAAGGTGGAACTGGGAGGAATTTGAATGGAGGTGGGAAGAGGTTTGAATTTGGCATGGAGGGCAAAGTTGGTTTTGATAAACTGGAGTGGTTTATCACGCGGGTGGGAGGTGGTAAGTTGTTTTGGGTGAAATGGACGCGATATAGCTTAGGGATCGACACGTGGCCGGTGGAAACCACTTATTTCATGCGGTTTGAAAATCATTAAATTTGACACTACTTTATTTGCGATATGTCATATCAGTCGTCAGATCTCGAGGAATGAGATCGACAAAGATCGCATAGTGGGGGAGTGGATGGCAGGTTGATCGGGTCGACGTAGTGGAAGACAGGGGGCAGGCTATGGTTGGATGGTGGAGTTAAATGGAGTATGGGGCCAGGGGTTTTTAATTTTTAATGAAATTCACAGGTTTATATGGTTCATGGAGGAGGCCAGGGAAAATGAAAGGTGGGGGCCCGCATTTTAATTTTCAAAGGTTTGGGGTGCTTATAATAAGGTTGGGGGGTTTAATAAAATGAAAGGGGCGGAAGGGTAGTTTATAGGTGGAAGGGGCTAAGGGATAGCAGAGGCCGAGGTCTTATGTGGGTAAGGGGGTTGGGGCTAGAAGGAAAGGGGGCTAGGGTCTGTTCATATGAGGGGTGAGTTTATAATATAAAAATGAGGTTTTATATAATAAAATGAAATCACCTGAAAGGCTAAGGTTTTGGGTTTTAAACAATGTAAAAGGGTCTTTTACATTGTTTAACATATACAAAGGGAAAATGAGAAATGGAAGAGGTTTATGAGGGCCCTTTGAGGGAGGGAAAAAATGGGTTTTTAGAGGAAAAAGGGATCATGAATGAGATTGAAGGTGGGGTTATGAAATGAGGCAAACATGCCCAATAATGAAGTCTTCTTTTGGAGCAGTGGGGTAAAATTTAGGAGGCAAAGAGGGGGAAAAGATATTGAGAATAGTTTTCACTTAGGATAATGAAGGCAGTGAGATTTATAAAACTCACAATATTTCTCAATTTTGTTTTTTATAAATATGGGATTATAACTTAGTCATCTTTTGATATCAGCAAAAATTACTGATGACTAACAGGAGGCAGCAAGGAAAATAACAAGGCACATAGAATTCATTTTGGCAATAGGGGAGAAGGTTTCAATATAGTCAATGCCTTCAACTTGTGAAAATCCTTTAGTGACAAGGTGAGCTTTATGTCTATCCACTTTTCCATTTGGTCCAAACTTTGTTTTGTAAACCCATCTGCATCTGACAAGTTTTCTTCCTTTTGGAAGAGGAACAAGATCCCAAGTATCGTTCGCCAATAAGGAATGATATTCTTCATTCATAGCTTCATCCAAATATGGATGACCGAAAGCTTCTTCAAAGGTGTTTGGATCAGGATTTTTTGGAACTTGAGCTAATAAATAAGAGGCTCTTTGGAACTGAGAACGTGTACGTCGTCAATTTGCAGGGTCACCTGTATGAGAACCTGCTGCATCTCGAGTAGAGAGGACCCATCTTGGAAGTTATGGAGTAAAAGGAATAATTTCAGGAGGTGGAGGAGGATTTTCATCCTCACTGTCATCGTTTGAAATAGAAGGAATGCTATTAAAAATAGAAGAGAGAGAGAGAGGTGGCACATATGCCGAATCAGGCTCGCAGGCCAAAGGTTGCACATCCATCGAACTAGGCTCGCAGGCCAATATATTTTCATAAAATATTACATCTCTTCTAATGATTATATTTTTGGATTTTTGTTGAAGAAGTCTATATCCTTTGACATCTTCATAATATCCAACAAAAATTCATTTTTCACTCTTAGTTTCTAAGGCTTTATGTTTTACATCTGGAATATGGGCCCAAGCATCACTTCCAAAAATACAAAAGTGACTTACATCTAGTTTGATTGAGCTCCAAGCTTCTTCTGGAGTTATATTCTTTAAAACCTTAGTAGGAATGCGATTTACTATGTAATTTCCATAATTAATTTCTTCTACCCAAAAATTGAGACTAAGTCCTTTAGATTGAAGCATACAATTAGCCATTTATTTTAAGGTGTAATATCCCAAAAGGGAGAATGCAGTAATACTTCACACAATATAATAACTTACAACAAGATAAACAATAAATCTTAAGGAAACATCATAATTTATAGAGAAGCTAAGTCATTTTATTATATTGGAGAAGAATCAGTTACACAATGTACAAAATGTGATCAGATCTAGCCAAAAAGTTGGTCTAGAATCACTCAGAAGACATGTTGCAATAGGTACAGCGTAACTGTAGAGGCACTGAAGAAAATACTGCGCTATCCCTTCAGTAGAATATGAACATATGATTGCAAAATGAATAGGAAAATGAAGATCTACTCAAAACTGGAGCTCATAGGATGCCAAGATTCAAGATCTGGCCAATGTGATGGATTCCCAAGATAACCTAGAAAGGATTTTCCAGATCTGCAACTTTGGAAAATCACCTCGCTAGGATTTGATCTTTGATCTGCTAGGAAATATAGATCTGAAGTTAGATCTGACAAATAGATTGCTGAAATATGATATCAGATCAGATCTATGCTTGAAGGGCTGATCCCTTCTTCAGATCTATGAGCTAGAAGCTCTAGATCTAGCTTCTCAATCCTCCAATGATGATTGTAGCTGCTGCAACACAACTGCCAACAAAAATTGTGCTGTGAGGGAAAGAGAGGCCTTCTGCCTACTAAAAAAAATTGCAATAACCTCCAGGCTGATGGAGATACTGATGGAAATGTGAGGGAATGATCCCTCAAATGATTGTTAGTTGAAATACTAGCAACTTCCTTCCTCTCTTTAGATTTGCAGGATAGACAACGTAATTCCTGAAGGAAGTACTGCTACTGAGAGGTCAATAACATTTTTCCTAATGCCAGATCTGAAATGAAGCTTTGGGAAGTTTAAATTTAAGCCCAAGGTGATAGGAATAAACCCTCACTAGTTCTCCAGCTGAAGTACTGAAGACAACTTCCTCCTTCCAAATTGATCTTCAGAAATATGCAATTTCTGAATATGAGTGTTCTACAGAAATTAGGAAAAGGGATGTAGAAATTTGCTGAATAATGAAGATTTATCCACCAAGATTATCCTAGTCACACACTAATTCGAATTCATGTATAACACATAACCTCTTCTACAATTAATCATCACACATGCAGAAATAAAACAAGCGGTATGCGATCATAAGAACATCAAATCATCACACATATAACACAGTATGTAATGGGGAAAGCTTATAGCTGAAAACCCCCAGCTATTTTGTATATTATGATGGAAGAGAACATGTAACAATACATAGCACAATACTAATCACAAGTACTCAGTACTATCTCCATAAGTTACACACAAACTAGCTTAGTTTTGAACAAGTCACGGGTTCAAAACTCCTCCACTATTTGCCTGCCTCTACTGCTCAATCCAAGTTGGTGTAATGAGAGATCCAAGTTTGAATCCCACTGGCTTGATTTGCGCAATCCTCATGGGTAATCTCCTCCAATGCTTGTGCAAATCTCATGCACAACTATTGTCACAACTAAAAGAAAACAGGCTCTTTCACCTATCTCTTCCACTGGTCTTCACTGAACTGTCCATGCACTGGTGTTAACTGATGTGTTCTTTAGTTGAATAATGAGTTAATAATTAGTGAATTAAATAATATTTAATTCACACCACTCATCTCTAGTGTATTAGCCAGTTAAACTAAATACAACTAGTTCAACTAAGCTAAACCGAACACAACTCCATCAACGCCTAAATCAACTCCACCAAAACTCTGTCACATGATTCTAACTAAAGTCAACCATGCAATAGCTCAACCAAACCCCTAGGAATAGAGTAATTCCCTTTTCAGCTGCATGGGCCACATCCGTAGCTCAAACTGAATTGCGCCAAGAGAATAAGATAATGTTTATAGTCCAAATATTATTAAGAGCTAATAATATTTGATTGTTCTATTTTTAGCTCGGCAGTCTAAAAATAGAAACTTCCCAATGTCTAAAAATAGAGGTCCATCTATTTTTACCAACTCGACCAATCATCCAATAATAGCATCCTGCAACTCCTAGACCATGCTCCATATGTCTAAAAATAGACATAGTCTAAAAATAGACTTTGCGCCAAAAATAGCCTGCGGGCCCACTTAGTGAAGGCGACTTCATTTCACTAAGCTCCATCATCTTGTTGCATTTTCAACACTTCCTCTCAACAAGATATGGATTATCTGCAACCCCTATAAAATCGAATCAGAACTACGTTATACGAGTGACATTGAACCATCCAAGATATCAACATCCACGATCCTCCATGGGAATATATGAAAATGTTGTTGGAAAAATACTGAGAGGGGGGGGGTGAATCAGTATTTACTGCATTTTCAAAAGTTTTTAATTTTTCATTCCTTAAAACCCATACGCTACTTTGCTGAAGCCAAGTAGCGTATACACGCGGATATCCTTCATAAAACTCGCGTATACACAGAGATCTAATTATGCCATTAGTTCTTCACTTATATCATTTCATCATTCATTCATTAGATGTTCTATAAACAGTAAACATGTGCAGTAAGAACAGAATAAACCATCACACAAAGCATCACACATGAACACCAGGATTTTTAGGTGGAAACCCAAGTCGGGAGAAAACCACCGCTGCAGTTGCTCAAACTTCAATATTTTATTATAGAGAAAACATCTTACAACATATGTGCTGGTGCAGACTCCTACCAGCACGCAGGCACCCACCTGCGCTCGTTTACCAGCCTCTCCTGGAAGGGAGCTCCAACCCCCCTGACTCGTTTACCAGCCTCTCCTGGAAGGGAGCTACGACCCCCTGATCTCTGGTGCCACCGACCTCACGGAAGGCCAGCCACGGCCCAGAAGGCTGCAACCTATGACACCACCTTGGATGGCAGAACATTAATTTTCACCTTGGATCCAGCAACAACAACTTCAATGGAGCAACACTTGCGAGTGCATTTCATCATATTTTCAGGCTTGGACCCTTTCTAACACTTTTAATCACAAACATACATCACCAACGAGATACTTATCAACACGGACTCGGACTAAGCGAGAGCAATGACGGATGGAATGTTTGTTCCCTTGCTTCGGCCCCCCGCGTTTGCATACGCGCTTTCCTTCAAGTGTCGCGTATATGCAAGCTTAAGTCCACAAACCATCGTATACCTCTGTATACATTTCATTGCGCAGACGCGCTTTCTCTTCAGTGAAGCCGCATATATACGCGCTTCCTCTGCGGCGAAGTAGCGTATAGATCTTCAATCATTATAGAGCAGCATCCTTCTTCAGATCAGATATTCAGTTCAGATTCAACCCTTTACTTCAGACAGATGTTCGCCTCATCACAGATCCAATCACTCCATAAACAAATCTAGTAAATACAGATACATTTCAGATCTAGAAATCCCGCTTCATCATTTCTTCATAGGTGCATCATAGATTCAGATCTATCATCAAACCTTTACCCTTTCCATACATATATACTTCACAGAGAAGTATTCATTCAAGCTCAGACATCTTGCACCCACTCTTATGATTTGCACAATGAATTTCTTCTCTTTATATAGGTTTACCCTTTTTCAATACCATGAGCCCAAAACTACATTGCTTCCGATGGTATTCATGAACGGGGTCATTTAGACGAATCATTACCCAATACAATGGGTCAATACCATGGTGGTTACCCCTGGTTTTGCACTTTTTGAGCGCTTTTGCCCATACGCGACTTGGCACGTTCTTTTCCGCGTGCATACGCGACTTCCTTTAGACCGACCCGCATATTCATTGAAACATACTCTTTTTATCAAAGATTTAGCACAAGCTGAATTCCTTTCTTCATTGCCTTCTGTACTTACTGTAGATACATCATATTTACTTCATCAAGATCATATTCTATCAAGCACAACTTCATCAAGTAAGTTGTTATCATATTTATCAAGTGGGTTGCCTTTCAAGGAAAACTCTCAACATCATATAGTCGACAAACATCAGATTTACATCCTCTACCAAGATCATCAAGACAAGAATAACTTCATCAGGTGGATTGCCATCAAGGAAAACACATGTCAACAGTCGCATGTCTTCATCTTCATTCAGTGGGTTGCCATCAAGGACAACACTCTGCATCATATTTCCAACAATCTCCCCCTTTGGACTTGATGGCAACCACGATGGTGTTTGGTTACCACAACAGATAGATACAATGACACCATGTCACTCTCCCAAATATTTGACATCATTATCTTCTCTTCATTCAAACACCATGTCACTCTCCCCCTTTGACATCAAGGGCAAAGGGCGGATCAAAAACCAACATACTCTCCCCCTTTTCTCCTCATGTGGAAGAAGCGTTCTGCAGATCTGATATATACTGAAGTGACCAAGCTCCCCCTGAGTTCATGCTGAATCTTCAAACATATTTTCAATAAAGTACATGACTCTATGAACTTCCTATCACCAAAGACTCATACTTACATCAAATATCCAACCAAGTGGATTTACATATGAGACTCAAGTACCCAACCAAGTGGGTTTACACATTTCAACTCAGCTACCCAACCAAGTGGGTTTACAAAAATTTGACTCAGCTACCCAACCAAGTGGGTTTACAAATTTGACAAGTCCTTACATGACTGAATATTACAATTTTACATCATGGGTCTCCACATGACCTTTTCATCAAAAATACAAATATGACTTTTCATAACCAATACCAAGAAGACCTCAAGAGAGATCATATAACAGAACCATCATAATGCATTATACTTAGCAAAGCTAATGCTCCCCCTGAAACTGTGCAACCAAGCAACCTTTCCAAAATACTAAGGCTCCCCCTTAGTTTGTGCATCTTAGAAACTTCCACCAAGAAATCATCAAGGCATCTTTATAAAAACATGAGTACTGGAACACCACCATAGATACCAAACAATATCAGAGATACCAAACAGCACTGCAGCTGTGCTGAAGAGAGCTGACTCCAAGCAAAAATTTGGCAACAATCAGACATACGTGGTTTTCTGTACATGAACTCGCGTATATACGCGACTGTGTTTCAGGAAACCCGCGTATCCAATGCCATCTTCTATATTTTAACCATATCTGATCCTCTGTGAGAAAAAGACAGTGTTCAGCTTCTTTCTGAGTTATTTGAATGCTTCCCTGGACTACAGATAGATAGAATAGTGTAGTTGTGTCTTCAAGCGTCATCCAATGGTTGTAGCATAGCCACATTAGTAACCAAGCCTTCAGATTCTTTGCAGCATCAATACAATCTTTCCAAGAAAGTTTATCATACTAGAAAAACAACTTCACATAAGTGTCAAGCAATCATTCATGTGTTCCACCACCATCCTACATCACCATGACCTTTAAGATTTAACATGAAGTAACATATGTAGGAAAAGATCTCAGCCATAGTAACAAACTATGCATGAACTATTCTTATCTCTGAATCATAAGACTTCCAATTTTATCCAACAGATAAACTTCAGCAAGTAGTAAACACAGCTCATTCAACGTCTCATCATCATAAACCATGTACCAAGTCATCATCATTATGAGTATCACAATAGCCAAAGAATAAGCAGTCATATTGCCAACAATGCAATCATTAGTATTCAACCTGCTACTCCCCCTAAACCAGTGCTCTTCCTTAACTTGTGCAATCTGAAACACCTTCAACAACAAGTCATCAACAACAATCTCTGCATGGGCTGCCCTTATCTCCGAAATATAGGACTTTCATCTCAGCAACGAATACTCAAGCAAACAGGACTCATCCATACTCTTCAACATAAGAAACCATGTAACATATCATCATTATTTAGAACTAATAAATTAAGCTGAACCTGAGTCAATAAAACAGTTATTAACAGTCAGACTGATGCTCCCCCTGAACCTCTGCTCCAGATCTTCAGCTATCATATAAATTCTCTTATCATCAATGCATACGCGACTGTGTCTGAAGAAACTCGCGTGTATACGCGACTTTTGTTAGTATAACCCGCGTATGGAAAGTGAAGCATAGAAAATTTTCATCTTCCTTCATTTCCTCCTGAGCTTGTACCTGTCTTCTTCATATCAGATGCACTGTCAGAAATGCATATAACCAGAATAATTAAATCAACCATGAGAGTCATCATACATTGCTCCCCCTGTGATGATACATTACTAAATCTCATAATGTATCCCACATCATTCCTGCAGTCAATCAGAGAATTAAGCTTCAGAAGCGGATGACTGTAGTAGGGTCAAAATTCCCTACGTTTCTGACCGGTCCTCCTTCTTTTTCCAAAGTTGCTTGAGCTTTCCAACTGTGTGCTGAAAATTGTCCACTTTCCCAGATCTGTTCATCCTGCATTCTTTTTCTACATGTCCATACTTGTTACAAGCATAACATCTCATGTGGCCAGAGAAATAAACATAAGAATCATAATGAGCTTTTCTATTCTTCCTTCTATTGCAATCACCAGCTTTGTGACCATACGTGTTGCATGAAAAACAATATCCCTTGAAGAAACCAGAGTACCTTTCTATGTAGGAACTGTTTGTTTGAGGCTGAAATGATCTGCTCCTGCAATTTTCTGCAACATGCCCATAATTATGACACTTAAAACATTCAACCTTATTGTATGATTTCCTTTGAGATTTCATCATTGTTGGTTGACCTTTTGTTTCTTTCAACTCTTCAGGTTTTGCATTGACTTCCTTTGAATCTTTAGCATTCCCTTGTGAACTAGATTCTCCTTTGACTGGTTCATGAAAACCAAGACCAAGTTTAATAGAGGGAGACCTTTGACTACTAAGAATATTATCCAGAATCTTAGTACTATCTTGAAACCTCAAGAGTTTATCATTTTCTTCTAATTTACCTTTGAGAATGTTTACCTCAACCTCTAGGGCTTGACATTGCTTTGTCATGCTTTCCTCTTTCCTTCTTCCATCTTCTACTTGATCCTTCAGATTTAGAATCTCTTCTTTTAACCAATTTTCGTTTTCTTCACATGTTTGTTGCAGCTCTTCATTCTTCTTCTTCAATGCTTCGAGATCTACTTTCAGGGATGTGTTTTCTCCTTCAAGTCCTGCATTCTTTTCAAATGATGGTAGATGTTCCTCACTCTTCTTACTTGATGCTTCAAGTTTTGCTTGTAGAGAGATGATTCCAGCTTCAAGACCTTCATTCTTCCTTTTTTATTTTTCCAGATCTGTTTTTAGAGAAACATTTTTTGCTTCAAGTCCTTCATTCTTCTTATTTGATTCTTCAAGTTCTGCTTGCAGAGAGATGATTCCAGCTTCATATCCTTTACTTCGATTGTATACATCATCGAACATCCTTTTCAGTCTAAATACCAAGGCTTTGGAGGCAACGTCCTTCTCATTAAATATTCTTTGTTGATTTTTGATAACTTCTTTTAAGTCCACAACATTACTTTCACTATATACATCATTGCTTGCACAGATAAGATTACAAGGATCATTATCAGATTCATCTTTGTCCACTTCTGCTATTTTCTGAGACATCTCCTTACTTTGAGTAGCCTTCTTCATTTTCTTCTTTGCCATGAGCACTTGTAGAGCTTGGTCAGAATCTTCTTTATCTTTAATCTTGACAGCTTCTTCTAGGTCGATAGCATATTCTTCACTATCATCACCATTCATTGTACCAATGAGACAACTAGGACCCCAATCACTATCTGATTCATCTTCTTTGATTTCTGGTATCCATGTTCTCTGAAATATCTCCTTTCTTCGAGTAGGCTTCTTCTTTTGCTTCTTTCCCATTGTGACGGATCTCCTTCAAGCGATCAAGCTTCTGCAGAAGGACCACGCTCTGATACCAATTGTTGGGAAAAATACTGAGAGGGGGGGGGTGAATCAGTATTTACTGCATATTCAAACTTTTTACTTTTTCATTCCTTAAAACCCATACGCTACTTTGCTGAAGCCAAGTAGCGTATACACGCGGATATCCTTCATAAAACTCGCGTATACATAGAGATCTAATTATGCCATTAGTTCTTCACTTATATCATTCCATCATTCATTCATTAGATGTTCTATAAACAGTAAACATGTGCAGTAAGAACAGAATAAACCATCACACAAAGCATCACACATGAACACCGGGATTTTTAGGTGGAAACCCAAGTCGGGAGAAAACCACCGCTGCAGTTGCTCAGCCTTAAATATTTTATTATAGAGAAAACATCTTAAAACATATGTGCTGGTGCAGACTCCTACCAGCACGCAGGCACCCACCTGCGCTCGTTTACCAGCCTCTCCTGGAAGGGAGCTCCAACCCCCTGACTCGTTTACCAGCCTCTCCTGGAAGGGAGCTACGACCCCCTGATCTCGTTTACCGGCCTCACCTGGAAGGGAGCTACGACCCCCTGATCTCATTTACCAGCCTCACCTGGAAGGGAGCTACAACCCCCTGACTGAAGGCTACAACCCTCAGCACCTCTATGGACCACGTTTCATCAATTTTCACACTGGATCCAAAGCTTCCACTAGGACACCACTTGCAGGCCACGTTTCATCATATTTTCAGACTAGACCCTTTCCATACTTTTAAGCACAAACATACATCACCAACAGATACTTATCAACACAGATCAGATAGCAGAAACACAGCAGAACAGATCAGATATTTCATACCCCTTGCTTCAGCAAACCCTAGTTTGCATACGCGCTTTCACTTCACTGGTGTCGCGTATATACGCGCTTCCGTCCACACAAACCAGCGTATACCTCTGCATACATTTCATTGCGCATACGCGCTTTCTCTTCAGCGAAGCCGCGTATATACGCACTTCCTCTGCAGTGAAGTAGCGTATAGGTCTTCAATCATTATAGAGTAGCATCCTTCTTCAGATCAGATATTCAGTTCAGATTCAAACCTTTACTTCAGACAGATGTTCGCCTCATCACAGATCCAATCACTCCATAAACATATCTAGTAAATATAGATACATTTCAGATCTAGAAATCCCGCTTCATCATTTCTTCATAGGTGCATCATAGATTCAGATCTATCATCAAACCTTTACCCTTTCCATATAGATATAATTCATAGAGAAGTATTCATTCAAGCTCATACATCTTGCACCCACGCTTATGATTTGCACAATGAATTTCTTCTCTTTATATAGGTTTACCCTTTTTCAATACCATGAGCCCCAAAACAATACCATGAGCCCAAAACTACATTGCTTCCGATGGTATTCATGAACGGGGTCATTTAGACGAATCATTACCCAATACAATGGGTCAATACCATGGTGGTTACCCCTGGTTTTGCACTTTTTGAGCGCTTTTGCCCATACGCGACTTGGCACGTTCTTTTCCGCGTGCATACGCGACTTCCTTTAGACCGACCCGCGTATTCATTGAAACATACTCTTTTTATCAAAGATTTAGCACAAGCTGAATTCCTTTCTTCACTGCCTTCTGTACTTACTGTAGATACATCATATTTACTTCATCAAGATCATATTCTATCAAGCACAACTTCATCAAGTAATTTTTCATCATCTTTATCAAGTGGGTTGCCTTTCAAGGACAACTCTCAGCATCATATAGTCGACAAACATCAGATTTACATCCTCTACCAAGATCATCAAGATAAGAATAACTTCATCAGGTGGATTTCCATCAAGGAAAACACATGTCAACAGTCGCATGTCTTCATCTTCATTCAGTGGGTTGCCATCAAGGACAACACTCTGCATCATATTTCCAACAGTAACATGATTCTCCCTTGCACACAATCTTTGATATGATGGTACCTGATGTCGATGTGTTTGGATCTATCATGAAATACTGGATTAGACGAGAGCTTGATGCAGCTTTGGTTATCATAATAAATCACAGTAGGCTCCAAGTGTGACCCGAACAACCCGACCAGGATCTTTCTCATCCATATAGCCTCGCATGCAGCCAAACTTGCTACCATGTACTCGGCCTCCGCGAAACTGAGTGCTACAGATCTCTGCTTCCTTCTGTACCAAGAAACTGCTGTCGACCCGATGTTAAAGATCCCTCCAGATGTGCTCTTTCTGTCCATTGGGCTCCCTGCCCAATCTGCATCTGTGAAGCCAGAAAGCTTCACCCCATCCTCCTGTCTGTACCACAAGCCATATCCCGATGTGCCTCTGAGATAATGCAATACATGCTTGCCTGCCTTCCAGAAGAGCTTGGTAGGCTTAACCATAGCTTGCGAAAGCTGGTTAACAGCATAGCATATATCGGGTAATGTATTGACCAGATACATAAGCGACCCCACCAACTATCGATAGACAGTGGCATCCACTACCTCCGCTGAAGTAGCATCCTCTTTCCTCCAACCTCCAGGAAGAAAAGTATCAACAGGCTTGCAGCCATGCATGTTGAACTTCTCCAGAATCTCCCGGGCATACTTACCCTAAGAAACAAATAGTCCACCACTGCGCTGCCAGATTTCCAATCCTAGGAAATAATGAAGGAGGCCCAAGTCCTTCATCTCGAACTCTCTAGCAAGATCCTCCTTGCATGAAAGTATCAACAGCTCATCACCCGTCAGAATCAAATAATCTACATACAGTACGATGATCAACAACTTCCCCTCCACCACAATCTGGTACAGGTTAGGATCCGCCTCACTCTTGGAGAATCCAAGTCCTGTGAAATAACTGTCTATCCAAGTGTACCAAGCACGAGGTGCTTGCTTCAACCCATACAGTGCTCTCTTGAGTCTGCACACATGCGACTCACTACTGAAGATATCGAAACCTTCAGGCTGCTCTATGTACACCTCCTCCTTAATGATTCCATTGAGGAACGCAGTCTTCACATCCATCTGATGGATGTGCCACCCCATCTGCGCTAAGAGAGCAAGAATCGTCCTATGGAAGAATACCTTGCGATAGGTGCAAAGGTCTCCTCATAGTCGACTCCCTCTATCTGTGAAAAGCCTCGGGCAAAAAATCTAGCCTTGTACTTCTCCACACTCTCGTCAGCTGCCTGCTTCACTTTGTAGATCCATCTCGAACCCACCACTGATTTCCCCTCCGGTCTTGGGACAATCTCCCATGCACTGTTTCTGACAATCGAATCATACTCTTCCACCATGGCATCTACCCATGCGGGGTCCTCCACAACTTCCTCGAAAGAGGATGGCTCCGTCACGACACATTTGCTCACAAGAGCCATGTATCCAGTGTACCGATCCGGTGACTGTCTCTGTCTGCGCTGTGCTGTAGGTGGTCCTACAATCTTCTCTGCATCTTGAGCCAGTCGCTCAGCTTCTGTAGTGCGCTTGCACCCTCTGATGGTTGGCGCTGCATGAGTGGTTTCTTCCACTGCATGAACTTCCTCTTGTGGATGATCCACATCTGGAAGCTCCTCCTTAGGAACTAATTACGACTCCTCCTCTACATCTTGGTGTGGCTCCCTCTCAAACGGAAACTCTTGCATGGATTTCCTCTACGAAATTTGATATCCCATCGCACTTGATCTTGCGGCCATCTGGAAAATACACACGATAGTTGTGGGGTGTGTCGAGTGTACCCAAAAATATCCCAGATTCAACGGTCGGCTCAGTTCTTTCGGCATCCATGTTGTAGCCACAATGCCAAGGCCATGAGTAAATCCTCAAATGGGAAATATCATGCCTCTTACCAGAAAACGCCTCCTCGGGTGTACTCATGCCAAGTATCTTGTGAGGACAACGGTTCTACACATATACTGCAGTATTGCATGCTTCAGCCCACAAGTGAAGGGGTAGGCCCTGATCATGCAACATCGCCCGTGCAGCACCCATGATCGTTCTGTTCTTCCGCTCAGCAAACCCGTTCTGCTGTGGGTTATGGGGAGCTATGAACTCTCTTCGAATCCCTTCTGCGCTGCAAAAGTCCTTGAATTCGCCAGAGATGAATTTACCACCATTGTTGCTCTTAAGAGCCTTCACCTTCTTCCCCGATTCCTTCTCGACTAGTGCTTTGAACTCACAGAACTTTGAGTATGTCTCGCTCTTCTTCTGCATGAAGAAGATCTAACACTTTCAAGAGAAATCATCAACAAAGATCACATAGTACATGTGCTTTTTTGTCGAAGCTACTGAGAAAGGACCACACACGTCTGTGTGAACTCTCTCAAGGATCGTCGTGGCATGACTATCCTTCTCGTGAAAGGTGGCTTTCACAAATTTTCCTAAGGTACACCCCTTGCACTAATCTGACTGTGCAAGAGTGCCTTTAGGAAGCCCAGTAGAAATTTGCTGCAGTATCTTCAAAGCTCCATGGTGAAGGTGGCCCAATCTCCGGTGCCACAGCTTGCCATCATCCCAGCTCACCACTCCTTCTGCCTTGCATGCCATTCATTAGCGACCATCTATACGAATGATAAAGAGTTCTTGATTAAATTTATCTTCCGGGTTTCTCAGGCCTTACTACGTCGGAAAGCCTTTCCCTTCGGCCGAACCACATCATACCCTTGTCTTCTAACATCGCCACGAGAGATCAGATTCTTCTTCAATCCTGGAACATGCATGACTTCCTTCAATACGAAGGGTTTACCAGACTCCCTCTCAAAGGAAATGGTACCGATACCGGTCGCACTGTATCTACCATCATCGGCCATCTCGATGTGCACTCCAAGATCTTTCTCATCCAGATCAGTAAACAAATCTTTGTCTCCGGTCATGTGAAAAGACGCACGACTGTCAAGAAACCACACTGAACCCATCACACTTGAGACCAAGCATGCGATTAGTGAAAAATCCAACTCAAACTACCAGGCTAAGGCCTCTCCAGATGCAAATCCAGTAGCCTGATTATTTTTCTTCTTCTGTGGACAATTAGTGGCGTAATGTCTATGTTGGTGACAGTGAAAGCACTTCACCTTGGACATGTCCTGCTGCTTCTTGCCTTTTGCACCGGATTGAGGAGCTTTCTTACTCTTCCCCTTCTTTGCTTTGGCATCCAAAGCGCAATTTTCTTCATTAGATGCCTTTGATGAAGGTCCATCCCTGGTACTCCGCCTTATCTCCTCTTGCATGAGATCCGACCACAGTCGCTCCCATCCTGGTAGTTTCTCTCGACCATTGTGAGTCCACCGTAGGAATGCCAACTCTTCGGGAGACCAAGAAGGCGAGTCCCACAGTCTTCATCGTGTGATCACCGGTTACTTCCAGCTCATCCCTGCATTGGACGAACTTCGTGAGGTATTTGGTGATGTTGTCGCCTTTCTCCATTTTAATGTTCCTGAGTCTATCCTTGAGCGCCAACTTCCTCTGGTCGCTCTTGCTTTGGAATAGATCTGTCAGCGCTTTCCACATCAAGTATGGAGAATATTTTCCATGCAGGCTGGATACAATGTGATCCTTTACGCCCTCCAACAGAATCCTTCGACATTTCGCCATCTTCTTTTGCCAAGCATCAACTTGGGCAGCATCTGCAGGCTTTGGAATTTCTTTCTCAATGAACTCCAACAACCCATTGTCATCTAACACCGCCTCCATCCGGTCCTTCCATGCAACATAATTCGAACTGCCTTCAAGAGAATATTCGAGTCGCAATCCGTTGAAAGACATTTTCAGCTACGACACTAAGAAGACAATTTTCTGCAAATTCGAATTCCACCAGATCAAAACTCAACCGCTCCTGATCTGTGAGAACAAATTATTTCTAGCACAGAGATTGATTGCAAGGGCATTTACTGGATATATCACCCTTGAAGAGATCAGAGGCTACACCAGCCACGCACCAGTTCTTGTCTCACAGAATCGTTTGCTTTATCAACGTGATGATCAATCTTTGCTCTGATACCATGTAGAAATTTGCTGAATAATGAAGATTTATCCACCGAGATTATCCTAGTCATACACTAATTCGAATTCATGTACAACACATAACCTCTTCTACAATTAATCATCACACATGCGGAAATAAAACAAGCGGTATGCGATCATAAGAACATCAAATCATCACACATATAACGCAGTATGTAATGGGGAAAGCCTATAGCTGAAAACCCCTAGCTATTTTGTATATTATGATGGAAGAGAACATGTAACAATACATAGCACAATACTCCTCACAAGTACTCAGTACTATCTCCAAAAGTTACACGAAAACTAGCTCAGTTTTGAACAAGTCACGGGTTCAAAACTCCTCCACTGTTTGCCTGCCTCTACTGCACAATCCAAGTTGGTGTAATGAGAGATCCAAGTTCGAATCTCCTTGGCTTGATCTGCGCAATCCTCATTGGCAATATCCTTCAATGCTTGTGCAAATCTCATCCACAACTATAGTCACAACTAATAGCAAACCGGCTCTTTCACCTATCTCTTCCACTGGTCTTCACTGAACTGTCCATGCACTACTGTTAACTGATGTGTTCTTTAGTTGAATAATGAGTTAATAATTAGTGAATTAAATAATATTTAATTCACACAACTCATCTCTAGTGTTGGCAGGTTAAACTAAATACAACTAGTTCAACTAAGTTAAACATAACACAACTCCACCAACTGTCTCATCAACTCCACCAAACTCCGCCACTTGAGTTCTAACTGAAGTCAACCATGCATGAGCTCACCAAACCCCTAGGAATAGTGTAATTCCTTCTGTCAGGTGCATGGGCCACATCTGTAGCTCCAACTGAAGTGTTGCAAGAGGATAAACTGAAGTTTATAGTCCAAATATTATTAAGGGCTAATAATATTTGACTGACCTATTTTTAGACAGGTAGTCTAAAAATAGACTTCGACCTGTATGTCTAAAAATAGAGGTCCATACATTTTTACCAACTCGACCAATCATCCAAGAATAACATCCTGCAACTCCTAGACCATGCTCCATATGTCTAAAAATAGACATAGTCTAAAAATAGACTTACGCCAAAAATAGCCTGCGGGCCCACTTAGTGAAGGCGACTTCATTTAACTAAGCTCCATCATCTTGTTGCATTTTCAACAAATGCATC
>CM076576.1:264895654-264950054 GCA_034641835.2 Pinus albicaulis | reverse complement strand
CCATCACGTCCATATGGATGGTTTTGCCTCCCAAAGTAACAGGTAACCTTGGAAGGATCCCCAACGGTTGACTCGTTCTTCTATTGAATGTCAACAGATTCTGCGTAACAGGCGCAAGCGGTGGTGAACCGAAGGCTTGCCAGGTAGTCGATGACAGAATACTAACAGAGACACCTTCGTCTATAATGGTGCTGGGTACGACCAGACCAAGAGCCTGTACTGTGATCTCGAAAGGCACATAAGACGGAAGGCGAAATCCTGCAAATCGATTCCAGTCAAAGGAAGCGACCAAACTACTCGGAGGGGCTACCATCGACAACCGAAGGTCTTCCCCTGATGTTACGGTAGAAGAAGCATCCTCCATGACCTCTATTTCGAAGGCGAGAGGAATATCTTCCGTAGCCTCCATCTTGCAAGGCGGAGGGGCAGCTTCTTGAAGCACAGAGACAGGAGAATCTTTCTCCAAGTCCGAAGAATCTAAAGAAACCGAGGAAGAACATGAGGGTTATGGGGTCCACTCTCGACGAGAAAAGACCTGGTGCACCGCGAACGGGACGAGTTCAACGCCGTCCGAGCCAATGGGCCTGGTCGGGAGCAGTTCCTTTCGAATGCGAATTTAGGAGAGGTGCAGGATGGAGGCCAGGATGACCCTTGACCAACCACCGGCATCGGCGTAGGTGGGAAGACTCAAAAAAAGTCTGTTTATAACCGGTCGGGAGGCATGGTGTAGAAACAGTTGAGTTGTCCAGAACTCGCTTGGCTTCATCCATATAAGGACAAAGGTGAATAGCATGGTGCCCTTCATACAACTTACAGGGATTGGTAATCTTACCTTGCTTCTTAGGAGCTTTACCAGCACTAGTTGAAAATGTGCCCCCAACCTGACTCCCGGAATCCAAAGGCAACGGTGGGCGACCGTTGGACCATACTTCGAGCACCTTGGGAATGCCAGGGAAATCTTGAAGAAGATGGTCTCCCGTGCACAACATGCAAGGGAAATTGACTTTCCGCGGAGGGTTGGGAGGTTTATCAATGGAAGACTTCTTAGGTGCAATAGCTGCAGAGTTAGCCTCTCCTTTATCTGACTTCTTCTTCTTTGTCTTCTTCTTCTTCTTCTTAGCCACCCGGTTACTCGAATCCAGACTTTCACTAGGCGAAGTAGAAGAGGCCGAAACGAGGGCGAAGAAGGAGAGAGGTCCACCTTGGAATCAACATGATGTTGTTCAAGTGGAGAAACTGATTGAACAGTAGTGGAGACATTCGGGACAACAGAGGTTGAGAACAACCAAACAGGCAACCCAACAGTTAACCCAGGAAGGGACAACGTCGCCATGTACGGAGCACCAACATTTCCAAAAGGAGGAAAATGACTAGGATTCCCTTCTGAAGGGATTCCTTGGTTGGTAAACTCTGAAAAAGTTGCCATCAAAACTCAAAACCACACACGGGCCGAAAAAAAGAGTTAAGACACACGATCAAACGGCCAACAAGCAATATCTAAGCGGGCGTGTAATCGTGGGTGATTAATTTTACCGTATTGAAAAGTAAGAAACTCTATCGTTTCATATTTTAAGAGTCAAGAAACAATAGAAAGATGACTCTATCTCTTTCAGAGTTGACACAAGCGTGAAAGGACAAGCGCTTGACGGTCTTTTCAAGTTTAGAGAGTCAGAAAAGACCAAATGAGCACTCGGGAAAATAATGGCACAAAGGGTGTGAGATAGATGAAGTGAGCTGCAATATACACCTTGGTTTCAAAAATGAACGAGAAATCGACCAAGGACTTCCGTACGTGCGGGTAGTCTCCCCGAATGCGCCAATTCGGTGTATCACGGGTAAAAGGCGGCAGACTCGGCTTCCTGTGGATAAAGGATTGCAAACCTATAGGGGTCTCCCTTTATATACTCGACGGTACGGGGAGCGCAAGTCGGTACTAGTGCTGTCTAAAGCCAATAGGCGGACGACAGCTGCTAGGTTTAACGACGCCGGAACACGTCTCTAGCCTAGACCTTCTAAATATGTTGCGTTAAGTTCCAATGTTGCCTTAGGTTAATTGAATGAATTTTACGGTTGTGATCTTCAATTAAGTTTCGATTTCCAGGCCTTATCGTATGTAGTGTCTCCTAAATGCAAGCTGTATGCCACGATGCAACATTTCGTTCGATGAAAACTAGTTAAATGAGAGTTGAGAGCTTTAATACAAACGAAATGAACGGAATACAAACAAGAATGTCTCTAATGGAACTAATGCAATTGCACATTTTTCATTCAAACACTAATCACTAGTGATACGGAAAAGATGACAATTTGCACTAATTAAAAAAAACAAAAGAGATTATATTTTTTTTTAAAAAAATTTTCAATGTCTAATGGCTAATGTGCACTGAAAACAAAAGGAACAATTAGAGAAATGATAACTAAGAGAGCAAAGCAAACAACATTCACTCACCAAGCAAGCAACCAAATCTCTAAATCGACCCAAAGCCTCTCAAATCGAAGAAAGACTCAAAAACACCCCAATGGACCGTGTGATCTGGGTCCACAGCAAGGGCAAACGAATCCTGAATGAAAGAACGAACAATCACTCAAAAGACGCAACAAAACAATCAAAGAGTGCTAAGAGGGCATGGAGGGTTAAGCAACAAGTCGACAGGACAATCAAGACACCAAAGCTCCCAAGGAGGGCTCGATTCACTATGCCACTAGATGCCCTAGGGCTCAAATCGTGAAACCGATAGATAGAGGCAGACAACCAAAGGATAGCGGTGAATTCCAGTCAAACCAGGCTCCAATGCACTCAAACAATCAGGAAATCAAGAAGAAAAGTATTGGTCAAGCTGAGAAAGCCAAAAATTGAAGAAATTCAAAAAAGTCACAGGGGTGGCGCGACTGTCGCCTTGAAACTAGCGCCAGAGGCCGAGTGGCGCGAGACAGACAAATGCAACACGCGCCAAGTGGCGCGACTGTCAGGTAAAAACCCGCGCCAGTCGAATTCTTCAATGAAAACTACAAAACAAGCTAACCTGAGAAAAAGACCAACACAAGCTAAGCAAACCACAAGGCTAAAATAATGAAAGAACCCAACCCAGAAGGTTCATCAAGCAAGGAGAAACAATCAAAGCGAACCAATCATAAACGAGACAAGAAAAACCGGACGATCCCCAGCGGAGTCGCCAATTTGTTGAGAAGGTAAATCCCTTCTGCGGACAGAGGCGATCCCTACTAGCCCAGCAGGGGTCTAGCAACAAACAAACAATGCTATGACGAGGCTCCTAGTTACGAATGAAAGATTTGGGATAGAACCTACGGATTCCAACGCTCGATGCGAAAGAGATGTCCCAGATCCTTCGGTCACAGCGGAATCACAATCCTTCCACGATCTCGGAGTGGATGAACACACATGCACCCGAGAAGAACAAACAGATACAAGCATAGGAACCAGCATGCGTAACTAAACATCGGTCAGAAAAGACATTACTCGCATTAGCATAATGGGAAAAGGAGTGGAACCATAATCATAGTCATCTATTAAAATGATAAACGAATAGAAGTTACAACCAAGTTCTGACGCTGCAGCCTCCTTCGCGCGGGTCTCCGGTCGTCCACGTCTCGCAAAGCTCGCCGGGGGAAAGGGAAACCTCTCCAGAGTCTCGTGACAATGATCTCCTTGCTCGAATGGGCCTTAAGGGAAAGGAAGGATTCTTTTCAGCACAAAGGCACTTGGGAATAGGAGATGCAAAGCTTCAGCACTTCCAGACTAGCTTGCCATGGATCTGAGCAAGTTTTTATAGATGGGGAAGGAGGGAGTTGGGATCCCTATTATTATGGGATGGGCCCTATCAACAAGGAAGGTTCCATAGAAGGTGGCAAAACTACTTCCCTTCCATAGAACTCCCGTAGCCAAACCTCCCAACTCAAGATAGGCAGTGGTTGTGAGTTTGTTTGAACTCAACTTCCGCCATCCATATATAAAAAACAATCCCTAAAATGGGTGGCGCGATTGCTGCTCTATGACAGAGCGCCAAGTGGCGCGACCTCTTTACAGGATTTCCCTGAGTGGCGCGAGTACTGAACTGTCTACCCGCGCCAATGCAAAAAGAGCTGTTTTTCATGGATTTTGCAAGGAGATGTCTCAAGGGGAAATGAAGCTCATACTCAGAGGGATGCAATGATGATGTTTTCAGTGCATGACAGTGTTCACAGGTCACGTTATGGGTCCTCCATTGTGCGGGACGGGGAATGGTAGGGACGGTGACAAATTACTGTGTAACAACATCCTTCCACAAATCTAGGCTGACATTGTATGGAGGAGTATATTACTCTGCGGGTAACCAAATGAGGGGAAAATGAAACCTCAACCCCATCCATCGGACCCCACAAATCTAAATGCATGCTACAAAACGTGGCATCTTTCTAATTCTCGTGCAAAGTTGGGTGCTCCAAAAGGTTCTCGACCTCTGATGGCCTACGATGACAACATCCACCTCCTTTGACAACTGTCCAGCGCATCATTTCTGAAAACTACTATCTGTCTAACACAGAGGTCAGCACACCATTTCTGGGTTGTCAACGTATGTCCCCTATGCCCCTCAATCTGTAAAAAAGTAAAATGCTTTTTATAAATATTTTATGCCTGAACATGCTCCCTCCTCATCATTAGTAGCCTTGTAACTTGGTTTTCTTCAAACGTATCATAGGCATTTATCCATTTAATCTGATTGATAGTGTAGGAGGGGAAGGCTCTTAAATGAATATCCCCCATGAATGTAATGGGGTTGAAGGCCTGATTGTGCCTTAGGAAGTAACCATGCATGTAGAGTTTGCACATTAAGTGTTGACCTATGATATCATGAATCTTCAAAATACGGAGGAACTGGATTGGATCCTCAATTTCGAGACAAATTTCCTTATATATACTCTCAAGGAAAAAGAAAAGAAACTGTTCATGAAGGAATAAGGCATAAATATGTGCGGGAGGTCTACAGGCCATTACCTACTGCACCAAGGAAAACATCTTCTCCTTATCTGATTGCAGAATTTTCACTTGTTCTTCTAACTCCTTTATCTTGCCCTGTTGTTTTTCTTGCCTCTGTTGCACTCTATCCAATTGGTCTATATACCCTATAAAAATCCCGGCAGCCTGCTCTTGAACCCTCGTTGTCTCCTTCTTATGTCCATTCGTAACAGACTGCTATCTCTGAATTTCAATAGCCAGGAAGAATTTCCAGCCTTCAAACAGTTGTTCGATCAGACCAGTCTGTGTAGCCGCAGAGGAGACCTCAATATTAGGTTTTTACTACCTTCTACTTATATATTTTTACCTTCTTCTTCAACCGGGATACTTTCCTCTTCAGCTCTCGAACTTTCTTCTTCAATCACATGGTTTCATTGAACTGAAGTTGATACCTTTTCTTGAGAGGTAATCTCCTTCTTTCACACTGTTCAATCCACTCTTGTTTGACAATAAATTCATCTCCCAGGCCTCTAGCAGGCTCAGGAGGTGATGGAGCATTTTTGATGTCATCAACTGGTTTTTCTGTTAGGTTCTTCTGACCAGACTCCCTTTCTTCAGGAGCATTATCCTTCTCATTTACCTCAGTGAATTCTGCCACTCATTCAGCGCTTTCATCGGCCTTCCTATACTCTAGTGTCTCCACAGAACTTCCTTACCTTTCTTGAGCCTCTGGGTGCCTTTGCTGAGAATCAGCAATCGATGGACCGATATTCATCATATCTTTCCCTGAGTCGACGAACCTCAGCATTGATGGAACAGTGATATCCTCTATTAATCATTGGGATGAGTGAAACCCCCTCACCCCTTTAAGCATCATAGACTAGAATGGAGAATGGAGAATACCTTCGTCGTCCTTGTTTATAACTTGGGCTGAAATTTCATGCACTGCTACTTCAATTGGGGTCGACACTGGTTCTTTTGGAACAGCATCAACCTTGAGGATCATTTCCTTTCTATCCTCTTATCCTTCGTGCATCACTTCCTCACCTTCGGTCAATACTAGTTCTTGTGGACTAGTGTCAACTTCGCAAGTTATTTCTTCTCTGTCTCCATGTTTTTAATGCATTGCTTCCTCTCCTACGGTCGATACTGGTTCTTGTGGGGAAGTGCTGACTTCGCGGATTATCTCTTCCCTGTCTCCCTGTTTTGACTGAATCAGGGGTGGTTCTTATGTGACACCCCTGCTTGTTTCAAACTCATATCTACTTGGGCAGGTGATGTTGTTTCTTGCATAACAGCATCACTTGCCATCCCTTTGTTTAATGTTCCACCTTCCTGTTCTTCGTTAATGAAAGTCGATGACTGTAGGACAGTCTCAAATTCATGCGCTATACTCATAATTCCTTCATCTGTAGGTTCCTCAGGTGAGGTTGGTTCTTGTGTGGCAGCCTCGATTGTATCACCAATTGTCTCCTCCATCCCCAATTCTTCCAGTTCTTCCTGATCTATCTCCATCTCCATTTCTTCTGGTTCTTCCTGGTCTATTTCCATTTCCTTTGACTATTCTTCTTCTGCTAAATCAGCAAGAGGTACTGGTTCTTCCTCTCTAGCAGCAATAACAACTTTTATCTCTTCTTCCGATGACTCGCAGAGTTCTGCCCAGGAAACTTGAAATCAAACTATTTCATGCATGACCAATAAACGAACCAGTCCATGATTAGAGAGGAATGCCAGCATCTGGCGTGAACGCTGAGCTGACTGTGCCATGTACTGGATTTTTTTTAATAAAAATAAAGGCATGTTTAAGGAATGAACCTGTGCCTGCGGAAATCGAAGGTGAGCTAGGATTTTGAAATGGTATTTGAACAGAGTTGTGGCCCATCCTTCGCAGGTTATGTATTTCATCACAAAACCTGCTACCTCATTCCATGGATATGGTACAGATTTGGGCTCATACCCTCTCCCATATTTAACGATGCTTTCTCCTGCCTGCAAAAATATTTTAGGAAACTCCGGGAGGGGAATTCTCCGAGCAAACCACTATTTCCCTTGCTGTCTTAGCCCACTAACTTCCATGATTACTTCTTCTGTGACAGGAATTTTTAATCCTCTGACCCGAGTGAAATTCTCATTCAAATTCAGCGCAAACTCCATTGTGATTCCTTTTTCAAACCCCTGTAATCTATCAAAGTAGATATCCCATCCTGCATTGACAAAAAATTGCCGCACATCTGCATTGTTGCGTACTAAGACTATGTTTTCAGGTTCATGCCGCACAGCCAGTCTGCCCATCCTGTAGAGACTGTAACAGCACTCTAGAATAGAAAACCATTAGAAAGAGTGGTGGGTACCAAATTTGGCAAAAACAACATTGTGAAAAATGAGGGGTAATAACGGTAAATACAAATGGTGATTCTCGGGAAACGAATTAAATCATGGAAAAGTATGGTAAGTGTAGTGAATGAAAAATTAATTATTTTGTATGAGGTGGAAAGGACTAATCGATTCGTATCATATGCGTGTTTCAAATCCCAATACATCCCTAATGATTATACGGAATATGGTAAGGATCGTAGGGTGTACCATCACACAAATTTGTAATAATGACTTTTGGAATCATCATTACGCCATCGTTTAGTTATGACGGAACCCCCCCCCAACTTAAAAGTATCTATCCGCAGCATCAATGTATTTTGCATGGAATATTTAATTAAATCCATAAGAGTCAAATGGAGACATACCTGGCGGCCTACTTGGAGGAAGTGACAGTTGGTAGAATAACGACACAGTAATGATGCGGATGGAGTAACAGCATCGAGGAGTAGCAGCATCTAGAGTAACAACATTGCTAGTAGCAACACCCAGAGTAACAGCATCGCGAGTAGCAGCATCCGGAGTAATATCATCGAGTAGCAGCATCACGAGTAGCAGTGGAGTAACAACATTAGGAGTAATAGCATCACGAGTAGCAGCATCTGGAGTAAAAACATCACGAGTAGTAGCATCTGGAGTAACAACATCATGAGTAGCAGCATCTGAACTAACAGCATCTGGAGTAACAGTATCACGAGTAGTAGCATCTGAAGTAACAACATTTGGAGTAACAGCATCATGATTAGCAGCATCCGGAGTAACAACATCATGAGTAGCAGCAACCGAGTAACAGCATCATGAGTAGCCGCATCCAAGGAGTAGCAGCATCGAGTAGCAACAACCAAGGAGTAACAGCATCATGAGTAGCAGCATCCAAGGAGTAACAGCATCGATACTTACAAAATTTTCAAGCTCTGAAACATTACTCCTTCGTAGTAACTCCTACAAAAAGAAAAAAAATAAATAGTAACAGTATTTGATATATATATATATTTTTCTTTTCTTTTCTTTTTTTTAGAGCGAGGATGCAGAGGAAGAGTTCTTTGCGCTGATAACCTTCAAACCAGATTTCTCAGAGAGATGTTTGATGAAAGCATCCTTAGAGGTTGGACGATGGCATAATCTCAGGCGATGTCCATTTTCTATCAAAGAAACACATGTATCATCAATTGTAACTAGCCTGACTATTCCATTATCAAATATAACATCCACCTCGTAAGGTCCCATCTAGCAAGTGCAAAGCTTTCCCTTAAAATCTTTAAAACGGGAGTCATAAAGTAATGCCCAATCTCCCCTATGAAACACCTTGTTTTTTATAAACTTATCGTGTCATTCCATCCTCTGATGCTGAATAGCAATAGTCCTCTAGACAACCATTGAACGGATTTCATCTAGTTCATTAAGCTAAGCCAGTTGTTGTTTCTGGGCATCTGACAGATCCAATTTAACTTCAAGAACTTTTCTGAGCGTACTGATTTCAAATTCCATCAGAAAAAATGGGGATTTCCCATAAACCAACTCAAATGGTGAAAACCCAATTGTGTTCCACCATGTTGTTTTGTATGCCCAGAGAGCTTCAGGAAGCTTCTGAGCCCAATCCCGATGATGGTATGCCACAGCTTTTGTCAAGATATTTTCCAATGTCTCGTTTGTGCTTTCTACTTATCCATTCACCTAGGGGTGGTATGGAGATGTCACCCTGTGCTTGACCCCATATTTCTACATAAGCTTTGCTATCATGTGTGATGTAAATTGTGCTCCTCCATCTGAAACAATCTCCCTCGGAGTACCGTAATGAGAAAAAATTTCTTCAAATAGAAAATCTGAAACCACCTGTTCTGTTGCTTTTGCAACAACTTTGGCTTCTATCCACTTAGTCACGTAATCAGTGCAGACCAAAATATGAACCTTTTGTTGGGAGGGTGGGTTGAAGGGTCCAAAAAAATTGATAACCCATTTCTCAAAAGGTTCGAGGACTACCTGTGGCTGCAAAGGCATTTCATCAGCTCAACCGAGCTGCCCCATGCGCTGGCAACTATCACACCTCTGGACATAATTTTACGCATCCCAAAAGATAGAAGGGCATTAATATCCCATTTGTATCACCTTATTCCCTATTATTTTATCTGCAAAATGACCCCCACAAGGACCATCATGGGCAGCCCTTAGCACTTCCTAAATATCATCCTCAGATACACAGCGCCGAATCTGCTTATCGACTCCTGTATGAAAGAAGTACCCTGCCATCTAGGAATATCGGGCACTGTGATGAATAATTTTTCGTTGTTCCCTGTATGAAAAATGATGGAGCACCTTCCCTGTAGCAAGATAGTTAGAAATATATGCATACAACAGAGAGTTAGTAGAAATTGCAAAAGGATGCTCATCGGGAAAACTATCTTCTATCGGTGTGCATTCATTATTGTTATCCATTCTAGACAGAAAATCAGCAACTACATTATCTTTTCCTAGTTTGACTACTATTGTGATATCAAATTCTTGAAGGAATAGCAACCATCTTATAATGCGGCTAGGAGTGATAGGTTTATTCATCAAATACCTTATTTATGCATGATCAGTATGTACAAAAGTAGGATACCCAATGATGTAGTGTAGAAACTTGTTGATAACATAGATGACAGCCAAGAATTCTTTCTCCATCACCATATAAATTAATTCGGCAAGAATTAAATTATTGCTGACATAGTAAAATGTAGATGGTGTTTTGTCTACCTATTGCCCTATGACTGCTCCTACTGTTGTCTAAGAGGCATCAGCATGTATGTGAAATGGAAATGCCCAGTCGTGTCCTCGAAGGATCGGAGCCTTGCAAACTAGTCCCTTGATTTTCATGAAAGCTGCTTCAAAGTCTTCAGTCCACAAGAATTTTGCATCATTTGTTAGCAATTGAAAAATTAGATGTGCTATTTTAGAAAAAAAAATTATAAAGCGTCTGTAATAACCAGAAAAACCAATAAATCTACGTACCTGTGTCGGTGTCTTGGGTACCGGGAAGTGCAATATTACCTCTACTTTGGCCAAATCAACTCGAATTCCAACAAATGAGAGAAAATTTCCCAATATCATTCCTTCTTCCCTCATCATATGGCATTTGACCTTACTCAGAGATACATCGGTCTGCTTACATATTTTGAGTACTTTTTCCAGATTTTCCAACCCTTCTTCAACTGAGTTTCCATATGGAGTAAAATTAGCCATATATATTTCAACAATGTCATCGACTAAGTCAGAAAAAATTCCCATAATTTCCCTCTAGAAGGTTGCAGGTGCTTTACACAGGCCAAACGGGAGGACCCTGTATGCAAAGGTCCCCCATGGGCGTGTGAAATTTGTTTTATCTTGGTCTTCTAGGGCTATCTAGATCTGGTTGTACCCGCTAAACCCATTTAGGAAGGAAAAGAAATTCTTCCCATCCAAGATGTCCAGGACTTGGTCAATGAATGGCTAAGGGAAATGATATTTTTGATTTGCCTTGTTTAGCTCCCTATAATCTATGCAGATCTGCCATTTACCATTCTTTTTGGGAACAATAACCAATGGAGACACCCATTGGCTATCCGAGATGGGGTAAATGAACCCTACATCCAATAATTTCTGTAATTCTTCCTTGACAATGTTCTTTAGAGCAGGATTCATTCTCCGTTGGGGTTTTCTCACTGGACAGAAATATTCCTTAATATAAATATGATGAGTACATAAATTAGCAGGGATACCCTTCATGTCAGTATAATCCCAGGAAAAATCTTCCTGATGGTCTTGAAGGACTTTTAAAAGTTGCTCTGTCTGGGATTCTGACAGATTCGGGTTGATATTGAGTGTCTTCCCTGGTTCAATTTCAATCGAAATACTATCATGGGATGAAGTTACAGGAATGTCTTCAATTTCATCTTCTAGTTTGATGTTTTCTTGTCTTTCACAGCTCATAGCAGAATCTAAAAATTGACGAGTTGAATTGGAAACAGAACCGAGATCATTAATAAAAGTGTTAATGGCATCATCCTCATTTTCTGTTTTGAATTGAAGGGCCTGTCCAATGGTGAGGATTGGTCTAACTTCTTCATTTTTAGGTTCAGGCTCTTCTACTGGCAGAGGTTTCTGTCTGGCTAATACTTTTTCAGATGGGTTTGGTTTCGCAAGGGGGTGGAGAGTAAGGTTCTTTGTAACTATCCCATTTGATATAATCACATGTCCAGATTGACACCCGATATAGGCGTCTGCAGTTGTGAGCCAAGGTCTTCCCAAGATCAATGGATGACCACCAACTATGGATCGTGTCTGTAATACAATAAGGTCCACGGGATAGTGCCATGAGTCCATCAAAATAGTCACATCTTTCAACTTTCCTACCGGTTTAATTGTAGACCTATCTGCTAATTCCAAGATAGTGGGAGTTGGCTTAATTTTTTCAAGACCTAATGCATTAATTATTTCGGAGGTAATGATATTGATGGTAGCACCCAAATCTACCAGTACATTTTGGATTTCAACCGCATTGATTTGTATTCTTAGAATTGGTTTCCCTGGGTCCCCATATTTTATAGCCATGGTATTTCCTAGCATGCTGTCGGACAGTCTACCCATCACATGAATGGTTAACGAATCCCTTGGTTTCTTCCCAGGTTTCTTAGAGAAATAATCTTTGAGAGTTTTTGCATATATAGGTACATCCCTCATAGCTTGGAGCAGGGGTATTTTGACAAAAATATTTTGCAATTCCCCAGGAAGTCAAACTATGCTTGAGGGTTTTTTTATGCAGGGTCAATCTTTCAAGAAATGGTGGAGTAATTGGGCGACCCTGGTTAAGAACAGGTTGGGGAGGTGTTTGGTTTATCATGTTTTGGTCTGGTTTATCCCCAACTGTTCTCTGTTATGGTTCTACAACTTCACTTTCAATTTGTTCTATGATAATAGGTGAAGTCAGAGCATTTACTACCCACCCAAATCGTAAGTTTATCTCATTAAGTCCTGCAGTAGAAATGCTATACGATGGAAGGTTAAGAGTGTATGTTTGTTGGACCCCTTTATTAGTAGGATTCGGATTGGGCTGGATAGGAAGTTGGGGTCAAAGGGATGGGTTTCCTGGAGGTACATTGGAGGGAAACTGAAGTTGTTGTTGAGGCATAGATTGGGGAAATTCCCTAGTATGAGAGGGTCCACGCCAGTTCTGATTCCATGAAGGATTTGAACTGGTCTGGGGAGCCCATTGTTGCCAGGGGGAATATTGATACTGAGACCACATTGATGAAAAAGGTACAGACTGAGGACCCATATTAAAATACTGAGATGGGTCCTAAGGCATACCTAGATTCATAGCTGGTGAATGGCGTTGCCATGGCTTTTTCGGTCGCATAAAGTACAGTTGATCTACCACATTTTCTTCACTTGCCCCTTGAAAAACTGCCTTCAGTCCTGGAAAGGAAGGGCACAAGCTGGTCACACGTGTTTGTTCACAAATTGTGCAGGCTTCCACTGTTTTTAATGGGCATTCTTTCAACAGATGCTTCTTTCTGCACTGTGGGAAGAATATAGCCATACTCTTCTCCAACTCTATTTGTTTTTGTTGCACTGTGGGAAGAATATAGCCATAGTGTCCATCTGGGTGGATATCAGCTCTTAGGTTATCCAGTAGGTTTCCGATTTATGCCTTTGTAACCCCTCCACTAGAAGTCTTTAATGACCGAATTCCTTGTCCACTTCTTGCAGCTCCTCATGAACATTGAATGCACAACTCACAGATATTTTTGAAGTCTTCTTTCGAAACTTCCCCTTTTCCTACTATTTTCAGAAGTTGTAGGGAGTCTTCCCTAAGTTCCTGTAGAAGGATGATCTTCAGAATATCTTTATCGAGGTCACTATGGCCCAATATCTACATTATATATTCGAATCATTCCACGCAATATTCCATGTTCTTGTCCTCTTTCTGTACAAACTTAAAAATTTCCTCCTTGATGTCACGGGATTTATAGTAATCTTGATATTTCTCCAAAAACACTTCCTTCATCGCATCCCATGAGGAAATAGTATTTCCTCCTAAACCCATGAACCATCGTAGGGATGTCCCTTTTAAGGTAGCAAGATATTTCTTTAGCTTCAGAGCATAGGCGATATAATCATACCCTCGACAGACAATGTCAAATTCGAAGAGGAATGTATGATGGTCTTCAAAAGAAAGCCCATGAAAATTAGGCAGAGTTGTTAAAGGAATGGGCTTCATCAGTGCATCACCTATAATGTTTCCAATTGGAAAATCAATAGAAGAACTTGTAGGTTCCATGAATATCCTCCAATACTCACCTGGGATTTCAACTAGTTCTGCAACTGGTACTTGGGGTGATTCGACTGTAGGAGGTTTCACAGCACTCCCTTGGTCTCGTGGTGATGTGAAATCCTTCAGGAGCTCTTATTCCCAATTGGAATTGCTCAATTCAATTGAAGGAGGTTTCACAACACTCCCTTGGTCTCGTGGTGACGCAAACCCTTTTGGGGGTTCTTCTTCCCAATTGGAATTGCTCAATTCTTTTAACCCTCTGCTTGCTATTTCTTCCCCTTCTGCTAGCAGCACGGGTATCTCCTCCACCGGTACTTTATTTATTACTCCTTCCATTGTTGAAATAATTTCCTCTAGTACCGTGGATGGCAATGGTTGCTCAACCGACTTCCCTTTAGACTTCGTCTAAACCCTTAACCTGACAGCAGCATGAGAAGATGCTTCAAATTCAGCCTTTGCGATGATCTCCTAGATATACGACTTCCTTCCCAAATCCCTTCCTTTCTTTGGGGGAATTCATCTACCCCTCTTATTCATATCTGTGTTCATACAATTGGTGGGAAGAATTCATTAAAATAACAGAAGCACTCAGGACCCGAAGCAGGACGGATAGTTTCCTCCCCAGGACGAGAGAGTAGGTTCAAAAAGAAATAAAATAAACTAAAATAAAATCAAAGTTCAGGACCTGAAGTAGGGTGATCAAATACCCTCCCCAGGATGAGAAGTTGGCCCTTTAGAAAATAATCAAAAAGCAAAAAATCATAATACTACGCTCAGGACTTGGAGTAGGGTAACAAATTCCCTCCCCAAGATGAGAGATTGGTTCTAATGAAAAAGAAAAAAGAAAATAGCACACTACGCTCAGGACTTAGAGCAAGGTAATGAATTCCCTCCCCAAGACGAGAGATCAGTTCTAAAAAAAACAATGGAGAAACAAAGAAAATAGAACACTACGCTCAGGACTTAGAGAAGGGTAACAAATACCCTCCCTAAGATAAGAGATTAGTTCTAAAAAAACAATGAAAAGTGAGAAAATAGAACACTACGCTCAGGATTTGGAGCAGGGCAATAAATTCCCTCCCCAAGACAAGAGATCGACCCCTAGATCAATTTCAGATCGTGTTCTTGCACCTTGCTAGCCTCCCCGACAACGGTGCCAAAATGTTGGTTTCCAGATATGAACAAATATTCAAACCCTTTTTTCCACATTAATTATCAATCCGAGTGTGTTATTTATTTCAGTACTAACGCGTGTAGTATATGCAAGAGCAATAACATAACCTGTTATTGAATCACAGGCTTAATCAATGAAATCAAGCAAACTAACATAACAGCAATTAAAGATGGATTGCAGAATTATAAAAGTATTGACAGCAATTACAGAATCATATCGTAACAGTAGTTACAATGATAAACCAAAATATGAAATCAAGAAAAAGGAAAATAACGCAGCACCTGATCAAAAGAGTGGGCCCAACTCTCTAATCAGGGTTGCGGAAAAATCACAGCTCACAAATGGAACAGCAAAACACTGTGTATTCAATTGATTAAAAACACTTCTGTTACAATATCCCTTCTTTCTACTTAACCCCAACTCACAGCCCTGAGGCCATTTTTATACAAATGTTCAGGGAACCATAATTTCCCTCTAATAACTAAATATCTACAATTATACATCTGTTACGACAATAAACTAGTTGCCGAAAGGAAACCACGAAAAGCCTGAAATAGAGCTGGGGTAAGTTGGAATCTGTTGCGTTGTTGAAGCATGCTGAGATAGTGCTGAGAATTCGGATTTGCTTCATGGCTTGCAAATGTAATTCCCTTTACTTTACCTAATTTGTGGAAATAACGGAGTTAATACTTGCAAAGGTGAAACCTCCACGACTATTACTTCATTAATAAAATATTTCATATAATACAGTGGGAAGGGAATTACCTCGTGTCTTTTACAAAAATTAATGATACAAAGAGATAGAAAGGTGGGTGAAAATGGGAGAGAAAAGTATATATATTTGGTACCCAATAGCCACTACCAGTACCATCAAGGCCATGGGAGAGTGTCTCCAAGGACTTTGTTGGAGGTCTACCTATGTCAAGAAAACAACATGATTATCTTTATGTAGTTGTTGATAGATTCAGTAAAATGTGTATACTTATGCCATGTAAGAAAACCATTACTGCTGAAAAAAATGTTGAACTTTATTTTCAAAATGTTTGGGTTCATTTTGGATTGCCAAATTCTATTTTTGGTGACAGGGATTCCAGGTTCATTGGGAATTTTTGGTCAAATCTATGGAGAATGATGGACACAAAGTTGAAAAAGAGTACCGCTTTTCATCCACAAACAGATGGACAAACCGAGGTGGTGAACATAACAGTTGTGCATCTATTGAGAGGATATTGCAGCAAACATACTAAGTTGTGGGATGAACAACTGCATTACATTCATCATGCTTACAACTGGGCAAAGCACTCTTCAAGACAAACCTCACGTTTTGAAGTATACTTTGGGTATTTTCCAAAATCGTCATTACACTTCATCTTTGGAAAGGATGTTGCAATTTATGGCCATAGTGACATTGATAAGGCTTGAAAGTTCATTGATAAAATTGAGATCATACATCAACAAGTTCAAGAACAGCTTGAGAAAATTCAAAGCAAATACAAATAAAGGCATGACAAACACCTGGTTGATCACAAGTTTCAAGAGGGAGATGAGGTATGGTTGCACATTAGCAAAGAAAGGATGCAAGGGGAAGGTAAAAAGCTCAAACCCATTCGCTATGGTCCTTTTAAGATCATAGATAAAGTTGCTAATAATGCATTCCAACTTGAATTGCCTTCTTATATGCAAATGTATTCATTTGGTAATGTTGAAAGCGTACGTTTGTATGAGCCACCTTTGATCGGTGATCAAGGAAGTGATGTTCAGCTACCTTCTATTGAATATTTCTCGCCAAAATTTTTGGATGAGCTCAAAGAAGATACAATTCTTTACAAGAGGACAAGAGCATCAAAGAGGAAAAGTGTTGACTACCTTCGAGTTGGGCTCAAAGGCACTAAAGCAAGAAAATAAAAATGGATGGACGTTGGAAAGGTGAGGGAGTTGTACTCTCATCTACTGAATAGGTAACCAAGTCTTTTCGGGTCCAAAAGCTTCCCAATGGGGAGGAATGATCAGCAGTTCATAATTTTTTCTCAAAATTCAAATTTATAGGATTGGGTTGAAACTAGGATGGTTGCGTAGATCTCGTCTTCTTGATTCTAGCGTCGTGAACGGTTCGAAAAACCAATGTCGTATGAGGAGGATATTGTGTTCTGATCGAAATGCCAAACAGGTGAAATTGTGACATTTTGACCAAGTTTGATTGGGATGCATAGTCAGAAAAAATGGATGCACATTCAGCAAAAAGGGAATATTTCAGGGAATGTTCCTTCCTTAGAACCAATCGTGGTTTTACAAGTGTTGAGTTTCTAGTTGAAAGTACGGTTTGGAGGAGCCAATCGTAGGGTGCCACGTGGCCAGCCCTTAGGCTGCCACGTGTTCTTGGAATGGAATTATAAAATGTTGTTGAGGGTCCGCAGGAATCGACCCCCAGACCTCCCGTCGGGCACGATCATGCCTTACCATCCACCCTATGCTTTGTTACTTAACCTTCATGGGACGCGACTTATACTTATGGTTTAATGAATTCATGTTTGGGGGTTGGAACCGCCAGCGGTCCCAACCCGCCAGAGGTTCCACAAGTATGTCACATGGTAGCGTTTAACTCCAGCTCAACCACGCAGATAGCGCTAATCGATAGTGAACTCAACCTCGGTTCTAACGTTCCAACCATAGTTTATTTCCAAGTTCCGCTCCAACGGTTAGGTAAGCAGTTTGGGGAGTGCACATGTGGCCACCCCCAACCACTAACATTTATTACGCATTCAGAAATGGCTGAACCGTTAGAGGGTGCGCCTTAATTGGCGGAAATTCCTATTTTATCTCCAATTAAGTGGAGTTCTCCACTTTTAGTGGAGCTTTCCTAGGTGAAACTGGGAAAAAGTGTAGGAGGCCCAATTTTCGACCATTCTGAGTGAATGAAGAGTCATTTTTTACTAATTGGAGCATTCTAGAGCCATTGGTGTAGAGAAAATAACCATTAGAGCACAGTAACTACATGTAATAGAAAAATTTTGAGCATAATGAAAGATGGACAAGCCATTGGGAGTTGAACCAGCAGATGTAGCCCAGGAGGGGTGAACTGCTTCATCATGCCTGCTGTGTAAATTTCATGTGGTGACTTATTTCTCTATTTTACACTATTGTTCAGTGTTATTTAAGCATTTTTTTGCTTCTAATTCACTAACAAATCATCTACAATTCATGGAAAAACTACTCAATGCTTATGCAAACTAATGAACCACTTATGCACATGTTTATAAACTGAAAAGACACTTAGCACAGGAAAACTAATACAGTCATTTCAGATCAAATATCTTTCTATATTTTTTTTCCAGTGCGTTCACAGGTCTATGGTGTCACATCTATATCGATGCCGAATTGGATTCATCATTGGAGTTTCCATGCATTGTGATCATGGCTACTACAGTTAATTTCATTCCCACTTTTATTGCTAAGTTTCTTTCTCGAAATTTTGATTCTTCGATTTATCAATTTCTGGTGGTCGAGAGTCCCTCTAATATTCCATTATTTTATGGCGAAAATATTTTACTTCTCAAGTTTTAATGGCATCCTACAGGAAGGATACTCAATCCCTAATTATGGATTATCACATGTAGTGATTCAATTGTTTATTGTTCATCGCTTGTTTATCCATAACCATGTGGCTACATTTCTAACAATTCTCTACTCCCAAATCTTGTAAATTTATTCGCACTCTAGTTTTTTTTCTTTCCTCTCTATTTTAAGCTAATAGTGCACAGAGGAATGTAATGATGGAAATCAGTTTTAGAGTTTTTTTTTTCTTTCATTGAAGTTGTGTCCTTGTTCTTTGTATGGGTTAAGGTACTATTATCCTTTCTGACTGGGTTAGGTTTTTTTCATATCCTAAATTATTTCTCTCTATGTGATAGCACATCATTATCTTATTTTATAATTAGGTGAAAGGAAATGTACTTCATGTTAAAATATCAAATATCAGAATAATTTTTACATAATCATAGGTATTCGATATTTTTTTTTCCCGAAAGAAATATACCAATTGTTTTCTTTCAATAGTTTTCCATTTATATATTTAGCTACATCTATATTATACGCTTCTTCATATCTAATCTTGATCAACATATTCATCACCAAAATTTCATCACTAGGTTAGAATACCTATCTATATGCATACACAACTTGAACCTCGTCAATACATGCATTAAGAACCACATGCACCATTAAATAATTTTCTTAAGAGGACTATGCAATCTACTTTATCCCCAGTGCAACTCGAGATAATGCAGTGAAAAACAATAGTTTATGATCCACAAAATTTCAAAACAAACTTACTTTATTTAATACCATATGACTCAAGTAACTAAATCCTAACCATAATTCTGCTTGGACATTACTTGAGAACTGGATGCATTCCTCTCGACCACGAACTGTATCCTCGAGTTCTCCCTCAAGCTAATATTTCCTTGCCATCAAAATCAACAACCTCATTGATTCTTGAATGGTATATTTTATAATTTTCCAGAGTTTTGGGAGAGTCCTCCTTTTTTAGTCTGCCAACCCAACTACCTAGGCTCTACTAAGTGGTTTATTATGATATTTTTCTCCCATCACAATAAATATACTATTTTCCAATTATTTCTCCTAGGTATTTTGGGATATTTTTAGGGAGGGAACAACTTGAATTTATCCATCCACGACTATTTACAATTGGCAAGAAATATTTTAACTCTGGTGCCCTTCTCTTGAGTAATTTCTAAAAGTTTATTTATTATTAATAATATATTAATCACATTACATTAATTTATATTTTATCATATTGTTTCAAAAATTCAATAATTGCTTCCTTAGCCATCAAACTAAACATAGTCCAAGTCTAAGGATAACAAATCATTAACATAAATAACATAGGGTATTACAACTGGAATGAAACATTAGAAAATCAACTCCCAATGAGACAAGAAACCTAGGTAAGGGCTTGTGAGAACAACTCAATCCTATTGGAGCACGGCCCAAAGGTTGGTCTACCTAAAGACAACCAAACTTGTATTGGTCCCTCGAATTCATCTGATAAGGATCTAGATGCACAACACATAACTAACATTTATGGGGAATCAGGGATCTCAATTTCTCGACAGAATATTACTCCAACGAAGTGAAAACATAAACGTAAGCATCCAGCATCTCGTAAGTCCAAAAGAAACTATTTACTATCACCTATCTTTTATCGACCTACTCAGTCAGAAGACCTTTCTCCTATTTTAGCAAATCTTGATTTGGTGGATTTAGATGAAAACTATTCATTGGGCCATGAACCAATGACAATCAAGAAAAAAAAATCAACTTGGAGAAAACTGTGCAGGTTGAGATTCAATTACGATATATCCTAATAGGAGGAAAAAGAAAGAAGAAAAGTACACACAAATTCACTAGGTGGTAGAATTGAATCACATCTAAATTCATGTTTTTTTAGGAAATTGGAGGCATTATACCCATATTTCCATACAATCCCTTCTAATGGAAATACTGGATCCTTGGACGATTCACAGTCTCAAGACTTTAGAGCAATGTTTTCCGGTTCAAATTATTCCTAATGAAGGTAATGTCCTTGAATATAAGACGGTTGGGATCTTCCTAAAATAGAATATCCCTATGTAGCAACATCCAATCAAAATATCCATTCATTGTCTCATTACAGGAAACAATGACTGCGAAGGAAAAGGCTCAAGAGATTATGTTAAAAATATGCCCCTCATGGGAAGTGTGTGCCACTAGCACTTCTGTTATTTATGGAGGGCATGCATCCATGTGGAATCCCAAGTATTTCACATTCAATTCCTTCAGATCATGTGATGGGATCATATTGACTGGCTTCTATAAGGGATCATATCACCAATTACGCATCCTCAAAATTTATGCTCCCTATAATAACTATAAAGAATTTTGAGAGATGATTAATGTTATAGGGATATTGGACATTCATTGATTGTTGCAGGGGACTTGAAATTCATCTTGGAAGAAGCAGAATGTTGGGGCCAAAAGGCAAAGATGGACCCATTAGTAGGGTTCTTTAAATATTTACTTAATAAAAATATGCTTTGGGATAATCCCCTTCTCCATTGTTCCTGACATAGAGAAATGGACGAATAGGGTACAATGGAATATAAAAAGGGATTGAAAGGTTGTTTCTCCATTCCTTCTTGTGTTAGCGAATGAAGAATACTCATACTACGTCCTTTTCCTCGGAAATATCAGACCATGATGTTATTATTCTGAAGAGGAGTGAAGAGAAGGACCTAAATAAATTTCATTTTAAATTCAATCACATGTGGTTGAATGAACAAAATTTCAATGATCTCATTCATCGCTCTTGAAACTCCTGTCTTTCACCTGGCATAGTTAGACTGTCGATCACTATCAATTACAAATTAAAGATTTTGAAATCCGAGTTAGAGACTATGTTTCTAATCATAACCAGGAGTTCCGGAAGGAGTTGAATATAATAGAACATGAGATTGCATCATTCATGGACCCCTCGATCCCTAATTATTTTTTGAAATAAAACAAAATGACTATTTTAGATTTGGTGGAAATAAGAACAAAATTCTTAAATTTTAGGAAGAGGAGTGGTGGCTTAAGAGCAAGAAGGCTTGGATCAAAGGTGGGGATAAGAACACAAATATTTTTCACAGGGCTGCCAAGGAAAATTTTAAGGATGGAAAATAATATTAAAGTTAAAAACATTGGCGAATCTCACTGGTCCTTAGTATATAAACTATAAAATGTTTATTGATGTATTTGTAAAATTACTCAAATTTATAATGATTTGATATATACTCTCCATATAATTTTGGCAATTTTTGAGGTAAAATAATTTTATATTGTAAAATTTGGGCGAATCACTTTTATAAAAAATGGAAATTGGCGAATCTTTTTTTTGGAAAAATGATGGAAAATTAGCACACATGCGAATATTAGCCCCTAAAATTTTCCCTGGGCCACTGCATCTAAAAGAAAGAGTTTCAATTCATTACGGGGCATTAAATATGAATTAAGTAAAATGCTTTCCTATGTGAAGGTTCAGTAAGAAATTCAGGGAGTCAGAAAAGGAAAATACAGCGGATTAAATGGAGTTGGATAATCTATTTCCAAGAATTGTCAACAAAGAAGATATAGTTTTCATGGATAACCTTATCTAGAACGAGGAGATACTGAAAAATTTGAAGTGAATGGCAAAGGATAAGAGCCCGGGGCCTGATGGTTGCCTAGTCAAACTTTTTATCTTATTCATTGAACATATCGGACCAGAATTGACACTAGTGGTGGAAGAATCTAGACACTTTTGTCAAATATCAGGTGTTACCAACTCAAATTTTGTTACTCACGTTCCTAAAAAGACATCTCTTTATTTCTCTAATTTCAAATCCATCTCCTTATGTAATTCTATTTACAAAATAATTATTAACTTTGAGCTAATAGAGTAGGAAATATTATATCCCTATATATCACTTTGGAGTGATTTGGATTTCTTTGAAATAGAAGAATACATGATGGGGTAAAAATTTCTCGAGAGTTTATACACACGATAAAAATCGAGAATTTGAAAGCATGTATAATGAAAAATGATCTTATCACGGCTTATGACATGGTAGAATAGCATTTTCTTAGTATGATTCTCTACAAAAGTGGTTTTCCTCACAAACATGTCAAATGGATTATGGCATGTGTATATTTGGAATCCATGGTTGTTCTAATCAATGGTGAGGCTACCGATTTCTTCTAAATTCTATGGGACTAAGACAAGGATGTACACTTTCCCCTCTTCTTTTTATCCTGGTCATGAATGCTCTTAGTATAGGTATCAAAGCTGAGAAGGAGGTTAGATCAATAATAGGTTGCAGGGTTTCAAGAACAGTACAACAACACTCCTCGTGTTTGTGGATGATTTCCTCTACTCTGGGGAAGTCATTTTTTTAGAATACGAGGCATTTTACCAGGTTTTCACTAAATTTGGTAAACCATCTAGCCTCGTCACTAAGAAATAAAAATCGTAGGTCATTACTTGTTAACACTGGAAAATCGTATGGGAAAAAGACATTAAAAATTTCAAACAGAAGGTGCAGATAAAGGTTTACATATAAGAAATATATTAGGAAGAGCCAAAAAAATTAATTCTTCCTAAGGTAAAAGGACAAATTTATGGTCAATGCACAGGAAATAAAGGCTTTTTGCACACAGTTCGACTTTTTCTTTGATATCCGCGCACAACGTGGCTATCCCTTTGATAGTCGCGCGGTCCTGGGGATGACGGAATGTCACCATCCGGGACCACTTGGAATGTTTGGTTAAAAATATTCTCACTCAACCTCACCAAGTACAGTTTTCTTTGAGCCACCTTAAGGCCTAATGCAACACACAAAGGAATCATACCTCCACTCTTCTGTCACCATCCATCTTGGACCAAGAGAAGGAGGGAGAATTTGAAAATGGTCTATAAAATCCAACCTTTGGAAGAAGAATGGGAAACACATTGTTATGTTGGCCAAATGTCTCCATAGCAAAGCGGCTTGTGTTTTCCAGCAACAGAGGGATTGGAAGGACTCAGTTGTTGGCCACCAAACATCTCAATCCAAGAGAGAGGACTTCACCACGTGTTCGTTGATCTACCATCCTTTGAGAGGGAAGAGAAGCTTGTTGAAAACTTGAGGGGAAGAGACCTCCTTGTCTTGGATATTGGAGCTCCATAGCTCAAAGGATCCACCACAAGAGATTTATCATTCTATCTTCTATTACCACCAACACCTAATAAAGGGAGAAGCTCTCCATTTTGATTTATTAGTGTTTTTTCTCTATCGAGCGTGTATCTTGTGCATGTTGTTTTGTTTTTGCTTTATTGTTTATGTAGTATGCTATGTTTCCTTTCTAACCTAGCTTATTAAATGTTGAACATGTTCCACACACGTTTAACAAACCATTTTGGTATGTGACTCTTATGTAGGTAAGTAGCAATCCTACTAAGAAAAGTGTATTTCGTACGCCCATGTGCCGAATACACTACCACAAGAATGGTGACTCCACTAGATTATTTATTTTGATTTAATGGTTGTTGATGTAGGTCATTATTCATGCTCAATTTGCTACAAATCACCCCTGCATCCTCTCAGCGTATCCAATCATGTTCAGTGAGAAATTTTACACAACATAGGAAGGAATGTTTTCATTCTACCTAACCACGTGCATTATGCTTTAACAGACACGCGCTCTACACCTTTGGGAAGATAACCCGCGTGGTAGGCGAGCAATCTAATATTTGCTTGATTTTTGACATTTTTCAGTTGTAAAGCGCTTGGAAACCCATAAAAAAATTTCCATCACTTTGTTCTTGTATTTCATGACTAATTAGGACTCTTGCTAGAATTTATCTTAGCAACTACGTAGTTTTAAATTTAGTTTTTTATTTTTTCAAATCATACATAGTTTAAGTAGGAAAAAGTAAGTAGCCTAGAATCCACATATGTTGTCCGAACAAATGATTTTCTTATAATATATACAAAACATAATTAGCATAAAAGTAAGTGGCCCATATATCCACATATCTTTAGTTAATTCAAGTTTTTTCAATTTTTGCATTAGATTAGTTCAATTTTGCATTAGGAGTTGGGACTAGGATCAAACTTTCAAAAAATAAAGCAAGTAATATCTGCCACCCTTGCACCTCACGGTAAGCCTGGGTATGCACATAAACACTTTCCTAAGACAATTTTCCATCTCCCTATAGTGCAAACATAGTCTAACTAGGCAAGGTATAAGCGGCCTATAATCTGCACATCATTTTTCACAAGTAACAATCACACATAGGGTAATTAGGAAAGGATTGTAAAGGATCAGCGCATATCCACATCTCATAACACTTGTGATTGTACACTCTAAAGCACATATGAAGCATCGGTAAGCATTGGACCAAAAGGCACTGAGTGTGTTGGGACCTTTATCCTTTTCGTATATTTACTTCACCAAAGCACACCATAAGAAAAATTGAGACTCTCTAAAAATAATCATTAACCGAACTACTAAATTCTCCCCACAGGGGCCACAAAAAAAATTATAGTTCAGGTTAGGACTATCGGGGGTAGGAATCCAATAAGCCATCGTGTTCATAATACATTTTGAAACATAGATGTTGAATTTTTAGGGAGCTTCAAATTCGTGTATCTGCCTACGGAACGAATACCCGAGAATTACCATAGACCCATTTCAGGGGGGGTTAAGATTAGGCCCAGTGTGTGTGGTACTTTTTGGGGATACCTTGCCCATTTAGTGCTTAGTACTGGTAGCTTATTACCATGAAGCTCAAGACTCGAATGCTCACGAGGGACGATGGTACTTTAGTGGCCAAAACTATGGAATCCTTCCCTATAAGTGACGATGCAAGCAACACTTGATCCTCATACCATTACCTTAGTTGATTCTTCAGCTACTAGAAGGTGTTTCTAGTTATTTCACGACGTTAGCCCCAGTACCTATCAGAAGTTATATTTTCAAGGTCTAGTTACATTGATATTTTAAGGACTTCTAGGTCTATATAGGCTTTTGAGTATCATATGAAAAACAAACAAAACCACATTCTTTACTTGATTGATCACATAGCTTTAAATTAAAGGAAAAATTACCTCTTATTTTTTCGCTTTGTGTTATGCATGTGATCGTCTTTTCTTTGATAAAAATCTTCCTTTCTCCAACAAACCAAAAATATCACTTAGATTAAGCTAGTCAACACCATAACAAACCCAACGGGACCCCGTCGATCTAGGAGTTTCTTGGACCTCCCCCCCATTACAGGGAGGAGTGCTAGGTTTCCCACCATTTAGGCATCAAAGATGACACGCCGCCACCATTATTAGTTCATCCTTTATCGGGGCATCTATGATTGGAAATCCCAAAGGGTCACACACCAGTGGAAACCCCAGCAGGGAATCAACAAAACATCTGTCAGGGCACGCCACAGGTTAATATTCCCTAGCAACCTCCCCTAAACCATCACATTCAGATATATGTTTTTCCATAGTATACAATGGAAGTCAATACACAATTAACCTTCTTAGCATCACTTAATCTTCCAGATCTAACGGAGTTAACTAATGACCCCATTTCTCATGGCCTTAATTGGCCTCCCATGCCCACGAAGCTCCCTTATAATATACCAAAACTTGAAGGGAAGAAAGCAGAATACTCAGGAAATCATATTATGACTTTCCACCTATGGTGTTCGTCCAATAGTATTATTGATGATACCATTAGACTAAGACTTTTTCAACGCACCTAATAGGGCCTACGACAAAATAGTATGTTGAGCAACCTTATGCTTCTCATGGAACCTTTAGCGCCCTCGCTACCACGTTCCTCGCTTATTTTCATCTCCCCATTCATCATGATTCAGGAATGGAACTACTGACACATTTTAGGAAAAAACCAGTGGTCCATATATCATACCATCTCCACGAATGGCGGCGACATCGTAGTTTGTGTAAAGCCAAACTCAATGATAGAGTGTTGTTGGACTTATTTTTGAAAACTCTCACAACTTAGATTTCAAAAGGTGTGGTGACACAGAAACCCACCTCTGAGGAGGACGCCATTAGCAAGTCCCAACAACTTGATCTCATTTACACCCAGTCAAGATATATTTACAATGTCCTACCAAATTCCCTGTGCATATAAACTTATGGAGAGTTACCATGTGCGTTGAATACTATAGACGGTTTAATCGGGTCCTTGACCCAAGGTCACCTCAGCAGCAGTAACCAGTACCCAGGATACTCATATGATTCCACTCAGAATGTATTGCAACCTGGCTACCATCAAATTTAGTCTACACCTTTGCAGAATATGATGAATAGCATGATACCATACCATCAACGGCAGGGAGGCTCATACCCTCCCTCGTATGGGAACCAGTACTCAGCAAGGAATGTTGATACAAGAGAGCATCCCCAGCAATATTACACCAATCAGGCACAAGGGAACCTATATCCCCCTTTTCCCGCACAAAATTTACCACCAATGCAAAACAATGCACCGGTGAACTTAGTGCAACCATCCCGAGCTCAACAACGATAGTCTTACGACCAGAAGAACAACAATAATCCTCCAAACGCTAAAAGAAAGAAGCCTATGAATAAGCAAAAGGGAGACTCTGGACAGGGGGGTAGTAATCAACAACGTCCCCCGCGATCTCTGTCTGGGGGAAACCCCAACCGAAATCAAAACCAAGAGCCAAATAGTACCTCCCAAGGCAAAAACAAGAGACCTAGTCTAAGGACAAAGCATTCTTGTGCCATATGTGGTGAATATGGCCATTACACTCACCATTGTCCCGAACTCCCCGAATTGAAAAAACTTCAGGATAACCGAGGACAAGGGGAACCTACTCAACAACATGTTGTAATGCAGGAACCATTCCCCCACCAAGGAGTGGTTAACACCCAAAAACAACAACCACCCCAAAATGATACCAGAGGAGGCAGTCACGAGATCTACATGGATGGCGAAGAATTATTCTTCCAAACAAGGAATAGGAACTATGACACACCTCCGGACACCAACCCATCAAGTACAAGTACAAGTGCATCTACCGCACCGTTAAATATCTCCGAAGTACCTATTGATCCCCTTCCAAAAATGGTCAAGGGACAACCCCCGGCGAGCAGGACATCACTCTAAAGCCACTCATAGGTATAACATAGTGGATGATTTAGCTAAATCACCTGCTGCTATGTCAGCTTTGGAGGTGTTGGAATCATGTCCAAGACAATGGAAAGCCTTACTTTTCGCATTAGTCACAATCGATCCTTCTGATTCATGCCTAATGGTTTTTTATCTAAATAAGGCAAGACTGAGGCTTCCTTCTCTAGTCGCTTTCCAAATACCGATTTTGGTTCAAAACATCACCATACATTGATGCATCATCGATGAAGCAACATCCACATGTATCATGTCCAAATCAATTTGGAAAATTTTAGGATCACCTGAATTAAAACCATCTGACATCATGCTTAGAGCATACGATGGGCACCCATCAACCCCCATTGGTCTGTACCAAAACTTCCCAGTAAACCTGGTCGGCAAGACAGTCCTTATAGATATTGAGGTCTTACACGCATAACTAGACTACAATATACTCCTCGGGCGGAGTTATATGTATGCCATGACTGCAGTCGCATCCTTTTTCTTTAGGGAATTGATGTTTCCCCACAATGATCAGATCATCACCATCGGCCAGCTCACATACTACAACAAGAAACCCATGACCACTCTCGATGTCATGCTACCATACGTAGGCACAACCATAGAACCACTCATAAGGTATATGTTAGGTCCCTATATTACTAGTATAGTCCCTTATTGTTATTAGTGTAACCCCCTTATTGTTATTATTGTACCCTTGTAACCCCCATTTTGTTATTATTGTGCCCTTAAATTATTATTGTTAGGTCGGCTAGGATTACATTGTGGCCCACTAGGATTACATTATGGCCACATGGACTCCTATATAGAGAAAGGAGGTTTTGTAAATTGTATCATTCAAGAATTTTTCATTTATATAATGTATTGGAGGTTTATTTGTAAGGATGACTTATCTCGCAAAGACGTGGATATATCTTGTAATCTATTTTTAATTTAAGTTATTTTGATGGTCAGGCTGGATTCTAGGTCAGTTGCTCAAAACAGTGATCGTAAATTTTTCGTTTTAACTTTGTTAGCACGAAGTTTGAGGCTGAAATTCATATGGTGCGAAGCTGAAATCCTGAGGAAATTCTTCAAAAAATTTCAGAGCTTGGTTCGCAATATTTTTGGAGATATGATCTGTGGAAGGTAGTGTTTTTTCAGGCTCCTGAATTGCATCTCAAAGAGGTGATCGTGGGAAAAGTTCAATAACTCTCTCTCTGGACATTGGATTGGAGTGCCGTAAAAAGTGGTCGCAAGTACACAGACTGTAGTTTCTTGGTTATCAATTTTAGAGACAAAGGACAAAAAAGTGGCACGTGGCAAGTCATACAACTTCACTCTACTGAACCAGTCCATAATTAGGTCATTGTGGGAGATTGGACACAACTTTGTCTTGGAGAATCCAAATCAGGTCAGACCTGTGGCATTCGTAAGATAATTCAGAGGGCTACGTTGGTACCGAAATTTAGATACTGAAGATCCGAAATCATAGAGATAATCCAATTTAAATATCGAGCTCCTCAAAAGAAAGAAAAAGGTGTGTATTTTTTTCCAAATTTCATAATTCTTGTTTGAAGAATCAATTTGAATTGATTCCAAGGGCATATTGTAGAATAGATATCAGTATTGGGTTCTAAAAGATGCCCCGTAAAAATAATTCAACACCCATTAAGCCTTCAGAAGGCTCTACTATGATACATGAAGATGAAGAATTGCAACATGATTTATCAAAATTACAAGAGCAAGTGCAACAAATTTCACTCTCGCAAAAAGCAACAAAAAATGAAATGGAAGTTTTGAAGAAAGGCGTGGAAGCGAAGATGGACGATTTGAAGAAAGGCATGGATGGCATGGAAGCTAGCATGGAAGCTAAGATGGATGACATGAAAGACAACATGGAAAACATGAAGAATGATCTAAAAGCAGACATCGAAGGTTTGACAAAGTTGATACAAGAAAAGTTTCCTAATGGTGAAAATATAGTAGAAGAACCTCATGATGAGAACAAAATAAATGTCAATCGTGATTTCATAAACTCTAATGTTGGCGGGAAGAACCACCATATTCCAAAAATGGATATGAGGAAGTTTGATTGAAAGGATCCTGTAACATGGATACTACAAATGGAGCAATATTTTGATCTCCATAACGTGAAAAACACACAAAAGGTACGCATTGCAACTTTACATTTAGAAAAAAATACATTTGTATGGTATTGATGGTTTTTCTCCCGTAAAAAAATTGTTGCTTGGTCAATTTTTACGAAGGAAATGATAGCACATTATGAAGATACAAAGAGCAACACCTTCTTTAACCAATTGATAAATCTCAAACAAAAGGGTTTAGTGGGCGAGCACATTGAGGACTTCCAAAAATTGAATATAAGGGTAACTAATATTACAGAGGAACACAAGATTGATCTCTTCATAGGTGCTTTAAAATATAACATCCAACATGAAGTTCGCTTTTTGCAACCTGATTCATTGGAGAAGGCATTCAGGTTGGCAAGAAAAAATGAATGTAAAATTATGGCGACAAGGAAGCCTACCACTCACTTCTATAAAGAAGGCAGTGTTGCTATGCCTATATTTCCAAAACCTACAAGGTTGACACCACAAAAATTGGCAGAAAAAAGAGAAAAAGGGCTTTGCTACAGTTGTGATAGAAAATACACTAAAGGTCAGAAGTGTGCTGAGAAGAAGTTATTTTACATAGATTGTGAAGAGGAAGAAGAAAATGAACAAGAAGGGGATATACATTAGTAACCAACCCTAGAACAGGAAGAAATGATTCTGACCATATCGTGTAATGCATTGGTAGGAATCACCACTCCTCAAACTCTCAATATAGAAGGACATATCAAGAAGAAAAAGTTAATAATGTTGATTGATTCAGGTAGTACCCACAATTTTATTCATTGTAAGGTAGCCAAGGAATTGAAATGTTTCCTATACCTAGCACGAGAATGTCAAGTGGTGGTTGCAAATGGAGGAACTATAAATTTCTCTGGAAAATGCCATAATATCAAGCTAACCATGGGGGAATATGTATTGACTAGTCCAATGCTTTCCATTCCTATGGGGGAGGTGCTGATGTTGTACTAGGAGTATAATGGTTACAATCTCTGGGGACAGTAGCTTTTAATTTTCAAGAACTTTTCTTGAAATTTTTTTCAGAAGGAAAGGAAGTCAAATTATGGGGTATCGCAGGGAAGCCGAGAAAGATAATAAGATCTAATGTCATGACAAATCTTCTGAAGAAAGAACAACGAGGCGTAATTGCACAATTATGCTCACTAGAAGTTCCAACATCATAATCATCTATTTCTACAGATCTTCAAAAAGTCTTGGACAATCATTCCAAGGTGCTTGAAACTCCTAAAGGACTCCCACCTATTCATGATCATGATCATGCTATTCATTTGATTCCAGGAAGTGTTCCTCCAAACATCAGGCCTTATAGATATCCTTAAGTCCAAAAGAGTGAAATTGAACGTATGATTACAGAAATGTTAGAGGTGGGTATAATTAAACCTAGTCAAAGTTATTTCTCTACTCCTGTAGTATTGGTACACAAGAAGGATGGATCATGGCGCATGTGTCCAGATTATAGGGAGCTCAATAAGCTCACCATTGAAGATAAATTTCCCATTCCTGTGATTGATGAATTATTGGATGAATTACATGGAGAAATTTATTTTACCAGGTTGGATCTTCGTTTAGGGTATCATCAAATTAGAATGAAGACTGAAGATATTCCGAAAACGGCATTTCTAACTCATGAGGGTCATTATGAATTTTTTGTCATGCGTTTTGGCCTTACTAATGCACCTTCTACATTTCAAGGCTTGATGAATTCCATTTTCAAACCCTTCCTTAGAAAATTTGTGCTAGTATTTTTTGATGATATACTAATCCTATAAGCGGGTCTTGGAGGGATCATTTTGAACATGTTGACAGGGTGCTCAAACTATTGCAGGAGAAACAATTATATGCAAAAACATCCAAATGTTCTTTTGGAATACAAGAGGTGGAATATCTCAGTCATATTGTATCTCACTAGGGTGTTAAGGTAGACCCTAAAAAATTTAAATCCATTAGGGAATGGAAAGTCCCCACAACCATAAAATAGTTGCAAGGATTTCTCAGGTTAACAGGGGATTATCGCAAGTTTGTTACGAATTATGGGAGAATAGAAACACCTCTAACAACATTATTGAAAAGATGCATTTCATGAATACGAAGCAACTAAGGCCTTTGAACATCTTAAAGAGGCAATGTGCCTAGCACGGAATCTTAGCTCGTCGGACTTCATAAAAACCTTTATTGTGGAATTTGATGCCTCGGGAAATGGAATTGGTGTTGTTTTAATGCAAGAAGGAAAACCCATTGCTTTTGAAAGTCGTCCAATCGAAGGAAAGTATTTACAGAAAGCTATTTATGAGAGGAAATGTTGGCAATACTACATGCACTAGAGAAATGGAGACCTTACATAATGGGAAGATACGTCAAGGTAAAAATTGATCACGATAGTCGTAAACACTTTTTGGAACAAAGACTATCTTCAGAAGAGAAACAAAATGGGTCACAAAGATGTTGGCTTATGACTTCGAAATCATATACAAAAAAGGGAAGCTAAATGTTGTTGCAGATGCACTTTTAAGAAAGGATGAAGAGGTGGAAGCATTTCTTTGTGCCATTTCTATTATCCAACCAGATTGGATAACTGAAGCAAGGGATGAATGGAAGAAGGACAAAGAAGTGTGGACACTCATTCAAAAGTTGCAACAAGATCCTAGTACATCTGATACATTTAGTTGGAAAAATGATTCCTTATGGTACAAAGATCACTTATATCTTTGTAAGAATTCCCAACTAAAACAGAAGATTCTTTTGGAATTGCACATTTCTTCTTTAGGAGGACACTCAGGATTTTTAAAAACTTACCACAGGGTGAAGAAAGATTTTTTTTGAGATGGCCTTAAATATGATATTTAAAAGTTTGTGGCGGAATGTTTGGTTTTCCAGTGGAATAAAGTTGAGACAATTAAGACCTTGGGTCTTCTACAACCTTTATCCATTCCAAGTCAACGTTGGGAGGAGATTTCAATGGATTTTATCACTGGTTTACCTAAGTCCGAAGGAAAGAGTGTCATCATGGTGGTAGTTGATAGAATTACCAAGTATACACACTTTTGTGCATTATATCATCCATTTAAAGCAATTACAGTGGCTACTACATTAATGGACACAATTCAAAAGCTACATGGAATCCCAAAGGTTATTGTGAGCGACAAAGGTCCCATTTTTACTGGAAATTTTTGGACGAAGTTATTTTCTTGTTTGGGTACTCAATTAGCTCATAGCTCAACTTATCATCCTCAATACAATGGTTAAACTGAGATAGTGACTAAATTTTTGGAAGGATATATTCGTTCTTTTGTATTTGATAAACAAACACAATGGGTCAAGTGGTTACCTCTCGTTGAATCGTGGTATAACACTTCCTTCCATGCTACAGCAAAAATGACCCCATTTATGGCACTTTATGCATATCATCCACCATCCATCACATCATATTTAAGAGAAAATTCTAAGTTTCAAGCAGTGGAAGATCACATCGAGCGTCAACAAGAAGTTCTCCAACTCTTAAAGGATAGCCTAAATTTGGCACAAAATCGAATGAAACAACAGGCAGATCAACATCGCGGCGAGAGAAGTTTTGATGTAGGAGACTAGGTATTTTTACGGCTACAACCATACAAAAAAATGTCCCTCAAGCAAGCTAAGAAGGATAATAAATTATCGCCAAAGTACTATGGTCCTTACAAGGTGTTGCAAAATATTGGTACTATGGCATACAAATTGGAGCTTCCTACTTCTTCACGAGTGCATCCAATTTTCCATGTTTCATGCTTAAAGAAGGTTATAAGTGAAAATATTCCAGTTCAAACAATATTTCCAGAACTTGATGAGGAAGGAAAAATCATATTGGAACCTGAAGCGGTCACGGAAACAAGAACTCGACGGCTACAAAATCGATCAATTTCAGAGTATCTCATCAAGTGGAAGAACTTACCCACTGAAGATTCTACATGGGAGGATGAGAAGTTTATACAGAAGCACCGAGAGCTACTCAAGCATTGAGGACAACACTTTTTTGAAGGAGAGGGGCATGTTAGGTCCCTATATTACCAGTATAGTTCCTTATTGTTATTAGTGTAACCTCTTTATTGTTATTATTGTACCCTTGTAACCCCATTTTGTTATTATTGTGCCCTTAAATTATTATTGTTAGGTCGGCTAGGATTACATTGTGGTCCACTAGGATTACATTATGGCCACATGGACTCCTATATATAAAAAGGAGGTTTTGTAAATTGTATCATCCAAGAATTGTTCATTTATGTAATGTATTGTAGGTTTCCCCCTCGAAGTGGCTTATTTCTAAGGCGTTGATATCTCTTTTCTTCTATTTTTTGAGGTTACACAATAGTATACAGAATTAGGCCTAAGCCAATTCAAACCATCATCCATCCTAGGGTCATTCCTACAAGATACCCCTATTATACCAGAGGGAGTCCCGGAAATCACAGGGGCACCGGTGTGCATGATGCTCTCATCAAACACTGAAACTAGCCCAAACATATAAACTATCAGTACGGAGGTCGAAGCCACTGGAACAACATTCCTAATCTATGCCATTTCGCAAACCCAATTTTTATACCCTCCGCCGGGTTTTTTGTCAAAAAACAAGTCATGGAAACTATGACATTTTTGAATATATATTTCACAATACCCATGTGGTATTTGGTCCCACTAGCCATGCTAGGAAGTCCAAGCATCACCTCTACAGGAATAACCCCTATCACCCCTCAAGAGGTCACAATGGTTAACGAAACACTCATAGAAACACCAGCTAATGCGACCAATAAAAATAACAAAAAATGGAAGAAATTCGAAACCCCCAAGTTACCTAGGGCATTACAACCTTCCACATTGTGCGATATTGTAGTTCATACTACTAATATTTGCCCAAAGTTAGATGAATTGAAACCCCTTCTACACACCGAAAGAAATGTCGCGACCTCAAATTCCCATAAAAAGGAACAGGCTGTGAACAACCAAGGGAAATAATTATGCACCAATCATGTGTGTGTCATATGCAACCATTATGGGCATTATACCCATCATTTCCAAGAGATGTCGTGACATAGGGATGCCTTACAAGCCCTAGAAAAATCTTACCAAGAGGACCCCTCACCTCCACCCATGAAAATGGACAAGGGAGAACCTAAAACCATACTGTACATACAAGAGGAGCCTACATCTTGCTCGTATACAGTCACCTCAATGGCCCAGAGACGACAAATATAAGCCACACTGCAGGTCCCATTTTGCACACTATGTGACGAGCCTGATCACTTAATCACACCGTGCCCTCAGTTAAGGGTGTTTAACCATTGGTATCAAGTCCCGCAAGTTTCCAAAAGTAACTTAGTTCGGCATCGATGACATACGTTTCATATTTGTCGGAGAAACCACCACATGCGACGTTGTCCCCATATCCATCGATTCTATTCTATGTTGGATTTCATGCGATGCTTCGTCGCTAAAATGCGACTTAGTTGACTCGGACTGGGAATCCACAAAACATCATTGTTATCACTCGGGTTTTCCTTGAAGTTGTGGAAAAGGAAAGTAAACCCGAGGTAACCACAAACCAACCTTCGGATACGGAATCTAGCCAATGCAGCCATCCGGAGGAGAACTCTCTCTTTATAATTTATCTTTGTTGTTAGAAAGTTTTAGGCTAGTTATAAATCCAAGAGTTTGTTTGAAAATGGTGGAATTCGCCAACTAAGGGCAAGGTTGAATATTTTCAGGCCATTGGGCTATGGAGTCAAAGGATTGCTTTACTGGATTTTTATTCTACACACAAGATGGCTTTACAGGGCAAGATAGCCAAACAAAGAATAATTTTTAGAATTTAAAGTGGATGGAATGGGTTTGAAGGGATAAAAGGCAGTTAAGAATCTTTCAACATGTTCAAAAGAAAGAAATGAAATGATTAAAAATAAAGAGCAGCGAAGAATTCTTTACTATAGTAATCAAAATGTTTAAATTAGTGAAGCAAGAGCATTTAAGAATTCGTTTCTTATAGCCAATTTAGAAGAAAACATTAAGAATAATCACATCTGAAATCAGAGTACAATCAAGTAAATTCTGATTTATTCTTTTATGTCAATTATTTAGAAATGGATACAATGATATTATAAATAGATAAAAAACTTAAGACATAGGATAGAAAGACTTATTGAACTGCAGTCCGACACATGAATCCTGCAAAAATTCCTGAGCTTCAAATTGTCATCCAGCAAGTCACAAGTAAATTTCTCCAAAAAATGTTTATTCCAAAAATATCAATGTCATAGCGAAGAAGTAGAATCCACCCTCAATACTTTATTCGAGGGTTTATTTATACAAAAAATGATTTAAAATATCTCACAATAACCTAGGAAATAATCTAGGTTGACTAATGAATAAGTTACAATAAAAAGGGAGACAGATGGTCTCGTAGATAGGACAAAAGGTAACTGCTGGTGTGTTGTTTCCTCCTTTTATGCATGTGCTGGAGGCAGGTCCTATAATATGGCTCGATGCTGTCCTTTTGAGTAATTCTTTTTTACTGGCTTGCTTGCCTGATACTCTTTATTTCTACTGATACACTTTCAACTGCCAAACTGATACTCTTTAACCTTTGCTCACTTATTTATCCTTTACATAATAGTAAGAAAGGAAAAAAATTCTACAGGAAGATGAATTTTACAAAATTTCTAACAGGTCTTCCCACCATTTGTCTTCTGCTATTATGGTTCGTTTGAGTTTTCTTAATGTTTCAACGGCCTCTGTGTATTTGAAGAAAGTGGGCCGGTTTGGGAACAAACACCTTATTTCATAGTCAAGATGAAACAAATTCTTTAACCTGTCATAGAGATTTTTTCCTGTTGGCAATGTTGATTCTGATGAACTGATAGGGTGAGAAGTTGTGTTATGAGCATGTATATCTAATATGTTAACATAAGTTCCCAAGTCCATTATTTTGTCTTCTGAAATCATAGGACTGGGCAACCCACTGTTCAATAAAACCTGAAACTTTTCTTTGAAGGCATTAATCTCTTCCTGAATATCTGAGCATTTTCTTTCCAGATTTTGCATTAGAGTTCTCTTGGTAAAAGCTCTTTTTATTTCTAAAATAGTACTTGTCCTGTTCTCAATTCCAAGCTCTGCAAGCTGCTGTTTAGTCTAGGTGTTCAAAAACTGAATGAGTTGATTTGTTTGCTCAGGTCTGTCCCTTAATTCTTCTCTTGTTTTGTCAATTTCTTCTAGAGCTGCTTTGACCAAGTCATTTTGTTCAAAGATTATTTGAATGAAGGACCAAATATTATTTATTGAATCAATAATATTATTCCAAAGAATTTCATTGATTTCTCTCAAAGACTTTTCTAATGAGAGATCTATTTCTAAAGCCTTAACCAATTTCTCCAGCCTTTTCATTTCTCTTGTATTATCAGCAACAGTCTTTCTTGACATATCATATTTTTGTTCCAAATTCACGAGCTGTAATTTTGTAGATTGAAGTTCTGTGACTCTGAGTTTTAAACTTTCCATTTGTTTTTCTAATTCATCAGAACTTAAACTAGAAGTATTCACCTGTGATGGATCTGTTTGTTGGTCTGCTGTCGTTGTACCTGTAGTAGCCTCTGTTGTGGATGTCTACATGATAGATTGCTTTTCTTTCAATGCCTGCTCCATTTCTTTTTCTGTTTCACTTAGTTTCTCAGTCATTTTCAGGAGCAACTCCATCATTTCTTCTTATGAATTTTCCTTCAAAACTTCTTGAGTTTGAGGATGCATTGAAGCTGGCAATTTCAATTTCTTTCTTAGTGCAGCAATATCATCATCCTTCTTTTTAATCAGTGCTTCAATGCCTTTTATATCTTTGGGATTATGACCCAAACTGACGATTATTTCCTCCAGAGATTTTATTCTATTATCCTTTGCCTGAGAAGAAGCTTTCTCAATCTGCAACTGGGTACTTGTATTATTTAAAGAATCTTTCAATCTATGGGCTGCCATTGCTTTATCAGTAAGGGTAAAATATATCATTTCTCCAGTTTCTTTATGTAATTCTATCTGGTCCAATGGATGAATGTATTTTTCTAGGACCTCAAAATTGGTCCTAATGTAATCAGATGCTGTCTTGGGTTTTGGCACTTTGGATTTGAAATGGCTCATCAACATTTTCCCTTGCTGAATGTCAAAAGATGACATTAATCTCTCTTGATTTTGTGGAGCCATTCTAAGATACTGATCATATACCTGCATCCTCAGTGGGTCATTCCTTGCTTTTATATTAATGAAAGTCTTCTTCATATCACTTGCATCTGTCTTTGGCTGTTTGAAGGAAGACACTTCAGTGCTCAACTATCTTTTTAATTCCTTTCCTTTATGACCTATGTGTGTTTCGCTAACTGAACCAGTTAGTTGACTATCCTCTCTTTCATCATCAAATATTTCATCTATAGATTCTACTTCTAGAAGTGGATTCAGTTTCTGCCTTTTAGCCTGAGGTTGTTGTTAAGGCTCTTTGGGAGGAGTGGGATTTGTGACCTATATTTTCTTGCCTATTTCCACATTAGATGGAGTTTGCAACTCTGAAACTTCCAGGTGATTCATTTGAATAGGAGAAACCTGTGTTTGATCTGGTGCCTTGGAAGTTTGAGGCTTTTCTATCATGACGAAAGTTTCAATGAATTGTACTTTTGGTTCTTTTCCTTTACCTTTAGACTCAACTGCAATTGATGGAATGTTTTCCTGTAATCCCTGTTGAAGATTTCTTACTGAAGAAGTGCCAATATGTGGTACCTGCACTTGCCGAAAAGATTCTAGGTCAAACTTTTTCTCAAGATCTTTCATAATTTTATTCATATTGACTTATTCACTATCCTGTTCAACTAATGTTCCTTCCATCCACTCATCTTGATTAGCATATTGTTCTATTTCTGGAATTCTGTGGTGTAAGTGTGGTGTTGATTTGTTCTTCATTATTTTGTCACAAATAAAACTGAATGGGTCATAGGGAACCCAACAGAAACTCTTTTGTAACTTGAAATGGTTTTGTAATATATTTTCTGCTTCTTGTTCAACATCCCTAGAATTGCATATAAAGGGACCTAACTAACTTTTGATTTTGAGTTGGGCTTTCTTCTTAGCGTTACAAAAATGAATAATATCAGAATTATTCATTTGCCTGAAATACTCTAAGGAAAAAAGTCTCATAGGCACATATTTAAGAAACTTGAATGGACAAAGTTCACATCCATATATTCCGATTTCTGAATAATTTTGGTACAAATACCAGTCCCCAACTTTGTACGTCCTTGAAAGCTGCAAAGTTTTCTTAATCTCATTGCTAAGCCTTGGAGGAGCAACTCCTGTCAACAAGGTAGTTGCAGGATGTATAAAAAGATCAATGAACTTAGCATAAGAATAGGGAGAATTATAGGAACTGTGAGTTATGGCAGACCAAAATATAACAGATCTAGGGTTTCCCTTGGTATCAAGCTTTTGAACAGGAAAAGGGAAGTTCTCTGATTGATAATAGATGATGAGATGGTAAATGACTGAGGAATATTTAAACACTTTCTCATTATCTAACCTCATGAACTGGTCATGGATTTTATTTGTAATGAAAGATGTAAAGTCATATTTCACAGCAGGAGGTTGCCCAGGGGTAAAGATAGACAATAACACTAGGGTTATTTCATCAACATACTCACTAGTATTAAAACCCATGAAAAAGGATATCATATTCAGGATGAGCTTGCCTAATTCAGTAAAACAAGAAAAACCATAGGGAGGAGGGCCCTTAGGTTGATGTTCAGGTAACATAAAAGTCTGGAAAATGCATTTCAATTTTTCTTGGGACAGTTGGGTAGACTTTTCAAGCAGTTCTTCCATAGACAAGGGAGTAAGATTTTGATCAGGTTCAAAATGGAGCATTATATTGACAGCTTGAGGAGTAATGGGGAAAAGGATACTCTGGTCCGGGGACAACACTGCTCTTTGAGTTGGATCATAATTGGAATGACAGTAGTGGATAATTTCTGGGAATATCCGGACTGAGGGGATGAGATATCTTGGGAAATTGGATTCCCATAACCCATGACATCCAAACCTTTCGAATAATCATCTCTGCAGCGACAATAACTTCGAAGGGGATTTTCATCGAACACTAAGTCTTTAATTTGAAAGTCTTTATCCACTAATGGCAAGTATTCCAATTCTCTGTGAGGGGCGTTTAATGGGGCTACACTCAGGGCTACCGGGACTTCCATTTTGGTTCTTGTGTATTCAAAGTGGAAATTTCGGGGGTTTTTCACAGAACGGGAGCAATTTCAGTTTTGAAAGTATTCTTTTAGTTGCAGGAAGTAAAACAGACCAATATAAAATTTCTTTTCAGATTATGGCTTGAATTTAACATTGGAATGCGGATTTTTTACAGAGTTCCAGCAGGAAAACGGATAAATACCTGTTTTATGGAAAATGTCGAGATTTACAGGTACTGGTCAATGGCGGATGAATGCTCGGGCACTGGTATAACAATGGCGTTCCACAATTTTGGTTGACGGCAGCTTAAACAGTGGAATTTTCGAATTTTTCAGTGGAGGGCGAAGTCGCTTTCAACAGAGAAAATGACAGAAAATACACGGAATTTTGTTTTATTTACAAAGTCAATAGGGATATTTTTATTTTTTCAAGGATGACGTCATTATTGTACGGGAGGACACGTCACCGGGATCGGGCGGTAAGCGGTAATTTCCGCACCGCTTTCGGGGGTTGGCGGTTTTTTGTGAGATGGGAGTGATTCCATTCGGAGATCAACACGTGGTTGATGCACTGTTTCAAAACCACCGTGATCCCGCGCGTTAACGATCGGACGATGGATGGCTAGCGGAATTACAGCGGGCCGTTGATCCGGGAATGGGCGATCGGACGGGTGATATGACGTGAAGATGGCGAGGGATTTAACGTGCGGGCCCAAAAGAATTATTGTTTAATTAAATATTCCGGGCGGCTTCTGATTGGTTGGAGGTCCGGTTATTAATTAATCTGAATGATTAATTAATCCCTGCATTATACGGGCGAATGATCGGGGATTTGGTTTTTAAACCAGAGTTTAGTGGAACTCGGGAATGTTAACTCCGGTTAGGACCTCGGGTGAAAAGAAAATGCCAAGGGGACGGGTTATTTGTTTTTTTCGTTTAAAACATATAAAACTATATGTTTAAAACCCTTTTTCGATATTTTTATTATATGGTGATAAATAAATATGATTTATTAACCATAGGGGCGGGGATAGTTTATATAGGTATATTTTAGCCAAAGGGTTTTTATTGTGGGGTTTTTTATTTAATAAAGGGGATTAAATAAACTTTGGCCAAAACTTAGAATAAATAGGTTTTTTGGGCTATTATTATAAAAGGGACTTATAGATAATAGGATAAGGTATTTCAATAAAGATTTAATAAATAAATCAGATGTTAATATGACAAAGGGACAAGGAAAACTCAAAATACTTTACACAACTAAGAAAGTGAAGATTTATGAAGCAAATTGTAATATTAACTTCAACACTTAAACATAGAATAGTAAGTAATTTTGAGGGTTTATTATGGAAATTTGTATGATTTTCCTAAGTAAAATAGAATTTTACTTAGGAAAAGATTTAAAGTGAATGATTATAATGATAAATAACTTGAAATACTTAGGTCTTTTTGATCATTAGGCCGAGGGTCCGGTCCCTCCAAAAGTCAAGGAAATGCCTTGAGCCCCTTTGATCTTCAAATTCCTTAGCACTTTGAGGGAAATTAGTAAAACTCTTAGGGAGAAAGTGAGATGGGAAATTAATGATTCTGACTTTTCCTTCTGTGAAATACTTCCAATGTATTTTCTACTTCAGTACTTATGATGAAAGTAAAGGATTAAACACATTTAGCACCATCATTCATCACATGAAACTTTGCAACACCATCTACCTACCCTATCTACTTTACACTACCATTTTCTCTTCTTTATTAGGGTGCACTTAGACTGACAAACCCTTATCAATCTTTTTTTCTTTTACAAGGAAAATCTATCTAATTCTACCCTTATTACATCCAAGGGCTCAGATTAAATTGTTGAGCACCTTTTATTAACTCTACCTATCTACTTATCTGCCAAGATTAAATTGTTTGGCTAGATATTTATTCTCTATTCTACAACATGAAATTGAAAAATGAATGAGTCAAGTTTATACAGTTTGACTCTTCATAAATTGTGGCAAAATTTTTAACAAGCTACACACAATTGCTTATTACAAAAATGAAATAGTAGTGGCATTTTGACTTGCACACTTTCCTGGTCAATTTTTTTTTGCTTGGGTTTCATTTCTTTCATTTTCTTTTTTGAACATTTTATTCTTTTTACCCTTTGATCTTTCTTTTAGGGTATACCCTCTTTACATTTTTAAAATTTTTTTGATTTTTTAAGAATATGGAACACCTTTGCACAAGAAAAAGGTTTGAACATATTGCATAGTTCAACAAGTCAATCATGAAAAATGACACCTATTGGTATAGGAGTCTAACAATCACTACAACTCAAAGGACGGAAGAAAAAAGTACCATATTTTATGTGTCAAAAGAGAGAAGGTCACCTGAACGACCACCTCTTCCCCATCATCATTCTCACGCTCCATTCCATCTCTGCGCACTCTGCGATGAATGAGATCACTTCGTCGTTGACTATACAGCTCTAAAGTTATTTCAAAATGGTACCCGATCAACCCGGTGTACCACGGCGGTCTACGATCATTCCAATATTCTTGTCAGGTGTGTTCAGATGACCACTCAGTTCGTCGTTGTCCCTACATCCCCTACTTCCATTCAGCATTAAATTGTTTACGCCAGGGCATAACCTGTCTTGCTGCAGAAGACGGATCGGATTTGGACTTAGTAAGAAGTTTGAAAACCCAAGAGAATGAGGCAACCATATCCATCCTCTTCATATCGGAAGAAAAAATGGTCAACAAAGGGGCAGATTACCGCCCCCAATCACCCTCTATGAATAATCCCAGCCTACGCATTGTACGACGCACACAATCATTTGATCGCTCAATGCCCAGATTTACGATCATTTCACAAATGCTACCCAATCACTCCAGTGGTCCAAAGGGAGTGAAACACCAAATAGAAATAGTCTTGTCTTATTTTCCAAGACAACCATCACGCTCGAAATTGTCCTTAATTCCCACAATTTCGACCCATGTTAGACATCATATGCTCATTGGTCACCAAATATCCGGATGTAACTGGTTTTGAACCTAGGCAACCAAGTGTGATGTGGCCTTCCCCCCATCGTCACCAAAACCCTAGGAAAGATAAGGCGACCAATCATCTTAGCAAGGCATGAAACCAGCCAAGAATACCATGTGCTCTATGCAGTAGAAAGGACCACATGGTCAATCAATGTCAGGAACTCAAGAAACTCACCTGCAGTATTCGCATGGTCACAACCATACCACATATCCATCTCTCTAATCAAGAGAATATCACACGCTGCTATTGCAGGATTTTCTCGCAATTTCATGACACAATGAATTGTGAATACCTCCCAAGGTTATGAGCAGCAAGAGCAACATTGAGCCTAGACTCCCCAAAGGAGCCACACCACCCAAGAACAAAGACTCGAAGGTGGCAGAAGCACAAAAAGGAATTAATGCCCAATCATCTCCGAGCATCCACATCTGGTGTGGAGAATAATTTTGGTTCTCACACCATCTACTCGTTAGATACCTTTACTCCATGCACCATTTGCACGAGACATAAAAATGAAACAGATATGTGCCCCATGATGAAAACATTTCAGCACCTCTGCATTCAACGCAACTTCCAAGTAAAGCAAAGTATGTGTATCATTAGCACACCATGCCCTGCTACATCAGAAACCCTGGTCCCTTGCATCAGCACTCATTTCGATCGGTTGATGCTTCCTTCTTGTCGAATACAACAAATATTTTCCAAGAAGGAGGTAGTACCTTGGATGACTCCTCACCTCAATAGGGGCATCCACGGATGGCACTATGGGAAGCATCATTTCCCATTGATGTCATCGATCTTGAAATTTAACTTCAAGATAAGATTTCATGACAATATGGTATCGTACTTCATAACCGTTGCACTCTATCAGAATTCTTCGAAGACCTGTGACTTGATAAGCATCTCTTTCAGCAATGCTCACATGGGAAGGTCCCCGACAGTCAAAGACCCATTCTTGCAATGAGTACTTGTTATAAAAAAATGTGCCATACCAAGATCATGTATGTGGGCACCACATTCAACCTTCTTTCAAATCAAAATGCCCCCAAGGGCATCAGCAACCATCATTATCAACCAACAGTAGGCCACTACCAAAAGTGGCATAAACAAAACCACTATAAGCTTAACTAGTCAAAAGATCACGAGCATGGGACATGCCCACCTTGTAGAAATATTTTATTCATTCTCTCTTGCAGGTTTCTAACATAGCATGGTTTCTTTTTTTCTCAAGACAAGGGGTCTCTCAATGCAGTTCCAAAGCAAGTTACTGTCTCTCTCTCTCTCTCAAAAGGATCACACAGAAAATAAACCATAATGTATTTCGGCTATATAGTTCTTCCTACACCTGATACATTAGGGGGAATTTGTTAACACTGGAAAATCACACGGGAAAAATACATTAAAAGTGTCATGAAAAAGTTACAGATAAAGGTTTCCAGATAAGGAATACATTAGGAAGAGCTAAAAAAATTAATTCTTCCTAAGGTCAAAGGAAAAAATTGTGGACAGTGCAGAGGAAACAAAGGCTTTTTGCACACAGTGCAGCTTTTTCTCCGATCATTGCACCGCGCACAACGCGTCCATCCCTTCGATAGCCACGCGGTCTTGGGGATGATGTAATGTCACCATCCGGGACCACTTGGCACGCTTGGTTAAAAATATTCTCACTCAACCTAACCAAGTACAGTCGTCTTTGAGCCACCTTGAGGCCTTAATGCAGCACACAAAGGAATCATACCTCCACTCTTGTGTCACCATCCATCTTGGGCCAAGAGAAGGAGGAAGAATTTCAAAATGGTCTATAAAATCCTTCCTTTGGAAGAATAATGGGGGACACATTGTTATGTTGGCCAAATTTCTCCATAGCAAACTAGCTTGTGGTGTCCAACAGCAGAGGGATTGGAAGGACTCAATTATTGGCCACCAAAAATATCAGCCCAAGAGAGAGGATTTCACCACTTGTTCATCGATCTACCATCCTTTGAGAGGGAAGAGAATTTTGCTGAAAACTTGACGGGAAGGGACCTCCTTGTCTTGGATATTGGAGCTCCATAGCTCAAAGGATCCACTACAAGAGATTTAGCATTCTATATTCTATCACCACTAGCACCTAATAAAGGGAGAAGCTCTCCATTTTGAGTTATTAGTGTGTTTTCTCTATCAAGCGTGTATCTTGTGCATATTGTTTTGTTTTTGCTTTATTGTTTATGTAGTATGATATTTTTCCTTTCTAACCTAGCTTATTACATTTTGAACTTTTTCCACTAATGTTTAACAAACCATTTTGGCCTTTAACTCTTATGTCGGTAAGTAATATGCCTACTAAGAAAAGTGCATTTCGTACGCCCATGTGCCGAATACACTACCACATTACTAATGATGGGGCTTCTTAGGAGATCTAATAGAACACTCCTTTATTTGGGATTAAAACTAGGCCTATGTCTACATGTTTTAAATACTCGGGCTTCATTTTAAAACACACCAAATATGAGATCTTGGACTGGTCCTTGCTCGCTAACAAATTTGAAAAAAAAAATGACAAGTTGGGACCATAAATGGCTTACTCTTGGATGCACAGTAACTATGGTGAAGGTTGTTTTGCAAGGTATATAGGTATTACAGATGCATTTATTCTACATTCCTCGGGATTTCATAAACAAAATGGATAGTGCTGACAATAATAAAAAGCTTCATCTTATCAGACTTGATTTCATTTCCAGACTAGTTCAGATGGGCGGTTGTGGCATCCATGACTCGAGGCGATTTAACTTAGCATTACTACCCAAAAAATTATGGTGGGTATTAATTAAAAAGGGTCTATGGCAATACACAATTTTTGTAAATTATCTCGAGAAATAAAATCTTGAGGATTGTATTGTAGTTGGGGCGCCATAAAATTCCAAAGCATCTCTCATTTGGGGTAGCTTGATGATTTCTAACCCTTGGTTATGTGGTAATATACACTCATAGGTGGGTGATGGGGAAAATATTCTCATAGGCCTCGACACAATCAAGGGATTTCTTGGAAATCACATCATTTATACCCCTACAATACATATGCTCAACTTGTAGGGTTTTTGTACTCTAACCAACCTGTGTAATGGTTTCCTTTTTATTTTCTCTTCAAATATCTAGTATCATGCTTGGGAGACCAGTCTTGTAGAGAATCTAGAAGTTGAATTGGAACTCTATCAAAACAAAATCAGTGAGGCTAGAATATCTTTGTCCCAAAAATAGTAAAAGCTCGTATGGGGTGGACATGTCATTGCAGGGTGTATTTATTCTAAATAATTTTATTCATATATATCAATGAATAATTAGCCGAATCCCTTTACATACTTGACTGCTAAAATTTGGAAATGAGAGGTTATGCTCAAGCTCAAATGCTTCACGTGGTTGACTATTCACAACTGAATCTGTACTTGGTAAAACATGATGAATAAGGAATTTTAGGGGCAAGGGTGCTGCCCAATATGTGGGATGGATTTAGAAGATTGTATACATCATTTTTTAAATTGCCCCTTTGTGGTAGCCATATGAGAGGAAGTTTCAAGGATTTTGAATTTTAATGTCCAATTGGACCACTCTTCGTTAATTTGTTGTCTCATTTCCTAGACAACAAGACATAAAGCTTTTAGAGCCATGCCACTATATATTCTTTGGGGTATTTGGCGCATAAGGAATGGTTGTATTTTAAAGGATAGCCCTCTAGATGTTAAGATTTCCAACCTCATGATTGTTGCATACTTAAAGTAGATAGGTCCCCGGTATCGAAAGGTACATTCTGGCTATTTATCCTTTCCCTATAGGGTATTTTGATGGGGCCTCTTCTGGAGGACTATGTGGATGCAGATTCCTCATTGGCATAAATCCATCCCAAGCTTGTCACTTATTTTGGTATTGTTTTATTGGCACCAAGTGCATGGTTGAAATGGTGGAAATTTGGGGAGTGATGGATTGTTCCCTTTGGATTTCCATTGACAAGTTATTGATCATTGGTGATGCTATTTTTATCATCTAATGGGTCTAGGGGAGAAATTCTCTAGAGTTTGCTTCCTTAGGCAACTGGATGGAGAATATCAGGTCCTTATTTCCCTCTTTCTCATTCATCTCCTTCAAGCATGTTTATAAAGAGAAAAATTCTGAAGTCGATGCATTATCCAAGCACGACATCTCTCTCATTTTGGGGTTGATGTATTTTGATCACCCTGTAAATGGTTATGTTAGTGGAGAAGATTGTTTTGAGATCTAATCCTTCTCTACCCTGCTTTGCTCTATTTGTGTCTGATTTTTATGGTTGGTTTCCTCTCAAGTTTTCCTTTTGGATGTTATCTCTCTATTTATAGTCTCTCTCGAATGTATCTTTCAGGCTTATGCTTCCTCTAGTTTTGTCTAGTATTTTCTGGAATAATGCTGGCTCTAGAGTGTCATTAGTTTTCTTCTTTGGATATTAGACCTCATTTCTACGGTGAAGTTTTTAGATGAGCTTTTAGTTTGTTGTTTTGAGGCTAATTATTTATGACTCCCTAGGTGAAGTTCTATGTCAATGTAAACACCTCTTTATTAATGAAAGTCCTAAAACAAAAACAAAAACAAAAAAATATTCAAGTTGGACTATGTTTCACTAAATCTTAGTGATAGCATCTCAATATTAATAGATGATTCCTTATATCATTCAAACCTGATTTGAAAAAATAAAAGAAAAATAATGATAATTCTAAAATAATATTTAAAAACATTATTTTATTTATTAAAATATAAAAATTTATTGAAATTCTGAATTACCAATGAATTAGACTCTAGTGTACAGGGAACTAATGAAGATTTTGAAATTATGTGAGAAAACATCGATCATACTATGAATAAAAAATAAAATTTGGAACTTTGTTTAAGTAAATGCAATGCAAATTCAATTTCTTGGCCAATGGGATAAAAGGCTTTTTTGTCCAACTTCTTTTTCATTGTTAGTTTGTAACCGTCATCAACATCCAACGGTGCGGTATCGGAATGTAAGACACATGTCATGAAATGTATCAAGTATCGCTTTCATTGCCAACCTTCAAATACACCCATTTCACAGTAAAATCCATAGGCAAAGCAGTTTACTAAACTGTGTATCCAAAGATTTCTTATCACTTCATTAGCTATCTAAGAAGAGAGTATATATTTGTATAGGTCGTAATAGTTTAACTATAATTTTCTTCACAATAAAATCCACAGGCAAAGCAGTTTAGTAAACTGTATATCCAAAGATTTCTTATCGCTTCATTAGCTATCTAAGAAGAGAGTATATATTTGTATAGGTCGTAATAGTTTAACTATACTTTTCTTCACAATAAAATCCATAGGGAAAGCAGTTTACTAAAGTATGTATCCAAATATTTCTTATGGCTTCATTAGCTATCTAAGAAGAGAGTATATATTTGTATAAGTCATAATATTTTAACTATAATTTTCTTCACAATAAAATCCATAGGAAAAGCAGTTTACTAAACTGTGTATCCAAAGATTTCTTATGGCTTCATTAGCTATCTAAGAAGAGAGTATATATTTGTATAGGTCGTAATAGTTTAAATATAATTTTCTTAACAATAAAATCCATAGGCAAAGCAGTTTACTAAACTGTGTATCCAAAGTTTTCTTATCGCTTCATTAGAAGAGAGTATATATTTGTATAGGTCGTAATAGTTTAACTATAATTTTCTTCACAATAAAATCCATACGCAAAGCAGTTTACTAAACTTTGTATCCAAATATTTCTTATCGCTTCATTAGCTATCTAAGAAGAGAGTATATATTTGTATAGGTCGTAATAGTTTAACTATAATTTTCTTCACAATAAAATCCATACGCAAAGCAGTTTACTAAACTGTGTATCCAAAGATTTCTTATCGCTTCATTAGCTATCTAAGAAGAGAGTATATATTTGTATAGGTCGTAATAGTTTAACTATAATTTTCTAGTTAACATTTCTTCGTGTTATAGCATCAAAGAGTTTATCTAAGGTAATACAACTTTAATGTTGACCAAAATAGACTAATAGGGTTGGACAACTATTGTTCCCATGAGAAGAACGAAGTCCTTCTCATGGATGCTTCAAGATTGGTACTCCTCACACTTCGACGCAAGGTATACCGTATTTCTCTATTTCCTTTCAATATTTTTCTCTATCTGTAACGTATACTAACAAAATCTCTGTAATGTTTGAAGCATCAATGAATTGTATTACTGTGTGTGAAACAGAGGCTGAGTCTGCATCATGAATGTGAAGGTTTTTTTTTTTTTTTTTTTGGCCCCACCTCAAATGACACTGTTTGACATTAGAAACTCAAAAAATACAAACTCTACATAGCCAAAAACTGACATTGAAAAGAAGAAACTTTTAATTGACATTGAAAAGAAGAAACTTTGCAGTACACTCCGTTGTTTGGGTAGGGACATATGGGAAAGTGTTTCCGGTTAGGTGGATTGAGATTGAAAGAGAAGACTCAGCTCTGTGATTCTCTTCATCTTCAGGGAAGGAAGAGGAACGATTCATATCGGTCGCCCCCATGACAGTAGTTTCCATGTGAGAGAAGAACAGAGAGATATATGTTTCTGTTGATTTCAATTAAAGTTTGAAACTTATACCCATGAATTTAGATATTTTTCCATAGAGCTAACAAATTCATAGAAGTGGGAACACTTATGTCTATTCCCAACCATATTGAAAAATTGTACTAAGTGTTATAAATTGAGTTTCTTATGTGTTGAAGTGTGGATATTTATGTAGGTATTGTCAATGGAGTAAAAATGTTTTTTCTGATTCCATTTTAATATATAAAGCTACTAGAAATTTTCAGTTAAAATATTGGGAAAGAGCTTTAGTAAGCCTTTGTTTCATGGCTATTTGGTGAAGTGCTTAACTTTTTTGGCATTTAATTATCTCTACACATTGATTAACTAAGAGACCAGTTGTCTTTCACCTTTACTAAACTAGCAATTACCTCTAACCTTTTCTAAAATGATGGTCATGGAGATGAAATAACCTATTTTTGGCATTTAATTATCTCTACACATTGATTAACCAAGAGACTGGTTGTCTTTTTCCTTTACTAAACTAGAAATTACCTCTAAATTTTTCTAAAATGATGGTTATGGAGATGAAATAATCTAGGTTGTTTGAAGTTCATAAAATAACACCAAAACATAAAAACAACCCTAAAAATGAATGACTTTAGATGAAAATTCAATGTATATGTTTGAAAATCAATTTTCCAAACAATGTAACATGTTATCAAGCTATGTAAATAAAAGTAAAGAATAGAGCAAATCAATGATCAAAGTATATCATGTCATCTTACTTTTAAATGTACTAAATAGCTTTCAACGTTTATTTAAAAATCTAGATGGAGATCCATATCGATATTTATATAAATATTTTCATATTTAAAAATTTAGTTTTTCAAGATGATCTTCTTTATTTTTGTGTACTTATATGTTTTAAGAGAAATTACTAATATAAACATAATTAATTCTTTTATAAATCCACACTAATAAATTAATGTGCACTTCATAAATATATATTGCATAAAGTTATCATAAAACTATTAAAGTTAATAATTTATGTCTAACGTATTTGGTTCTTCAATGTTGATCCTGTAATGGTAGCCAGTCGCTTTCTTCAAATTGTCCAAAAGCAATGCTAGATAGCCATTCGAGGCAGAAAATCAATTTTATAAAGATTAAGTACATCATGGTTCGGCTTTGTTGCCCACCTTTTAACAAACTCATTTCACACTAAAATCCAAAGGCAAAGCAATTTACAAAATTGTTTAGCCAGAAATTTCCTATCGCTTCAGTAGCAATGGGAGAACAAAATAGTTTAAGTATAATTTTCCAGTTAATTACATTTCTTTATATTAAATCATTTGGACAATTTTAATGTTAGATGAAATAATTATTTGTTAAAAATAGATAATTAATTCTCTTTATAAAAATCTTATATCGTAAACTCTTCTATAAAAAGAGAAATAAATAATAATAAAAATCTATCTAATTTAAATTTCATAAATATATTCTTATAAAATTACAATTCATAACTTTATATTTTATAAAATTATAAATAAATTATTTATTTTATAAATTTCCAATTAACAACTCAAAATTAACAAATTTACATTTCATAAATGTATCATTTATAAATTTATATTTAATTTTATGCAAGTTAAAAAGATATTACGACTCATATCTAAAGTTTAAAAATAAAATATTATTGAGTCTTGAGATTAAAAATAAAATATTATTGAGTCTTGAGATTACATCACACATTTGAAAAATAAAATAAAAAAGCAACGAATATATATCTTTCCATTGACGAATTAACAGCTCATTTTATGCTTATGAGCTATATCTAAAGCTTAAAAAACAATTGATCCTTTGAAATCATGTCACACATTTAAAATAGAAGGAAACGAATAAAACTTTGCATTGTCCTCCCTACTTTGGCTAGTAAATTTCCAATCAACATCTCATGTCATACAATTTCCAATCAACCTCTCATGTCATACTTATCACCTTAATAAAAAACTGAAACGGTATATCTTTACACACACGGTTCAGCAGGAGCACCTTTTAAGTGCTAATAGGACCAATAAAATCCAGCAACTTCCCATTCCAGGTATATAAAGCAAATTGGAGAGAGTATATATTTTACTAATAATTTGTTGTTCATATCACAGTGCCAAAGATACTTTGCCATCCATAAACAAAGAGAACATAAACCCAAAATTCCAATGCAACTAAGAGCCATTATGCATCAAAAGATATTTATCACAGTTGGATTGACCAAACCATGTGACGCCGAAGGTTGGAACATGCAATGAACATGTTCTTCTATGTGGGCCAATTTATCTTCGAAATGATCCAAATTTTCTTAAAGATGTCGGTGTCCCTTGTGTAGACTTGTTATGCCTATCCTTACTAAGTTGTTCCATGAGCATTTTGAGATATTTGAATTGACGGTAAAGGCTTTCCTTTCTATGATCATCATATTTGTGAGGGCTAGGTGGGTTGATTGAGTTGGGATACATGATTTCACCTTGGCCAAAAGTCTATTGTTAATGTTGACTTAATTAATCTCTCACACCAGACCCTTTTTCACTTTGCCTCACTGACATGGCATTATAAGCTTCCCCAAAGCGCAATAAGCTATAAACATTGGGAAACAACAGGAAAGTTAAAGGGGAAGGACTATCCATATAGACCACAATCTTAAACTACTCTAGAAATACCACAAGCCTAGTTGAACATGTTAATATTGTAGGGACAAGGTCGCATAACCAGAGGGAATATTGACAACTCCCAAACCACAATAAATGAAATATAAAACCCTCTAGATGACATACAAGATGAAAAAGGTGGTTTGAAAAATTACTATATTGTAGCTTCATTCTCGAGCTCACCAACGCAACAACAATAATATCTCTAGGAACCAAAAGCCATACACCATGCACTTTTCTCTGTAACCTTGAGCTACATAACTACCAATGCTACTAGAGGAGGGACATAAATCCTAAATAAACCAACTGGATGCAACAACAATTGGAAATTGAGACCATATCAGATAAAAATACCACATTACCTTATGCCTCCGCTGAGAATCCAAAAGAAGGCTTTGCTTCCAGTTTGTCGTGCAAAGGAAAACCTCAAAGTCTATCCATCCTAACCCTATATAGAGTTTAATATGCAGAGGAATCAAGATACCAAGAACCCCACGATATGTGGCAGAATTCAAAATAACCATTTTTCCAAAACTTGACACCTATTGTTAAAATAGTTAATTAACTCCCGCATGCAAAGTTAGACAATTAGTTAAGTAAGCGTTGAGTTGTGTGATAGATGAATTTGGTGAGTGAGTTAGCGAGTCAGTGAAGTGAGCGTTGAGCAAGTTGATTTATGTAATAGATGAGTTTGATAAGTATGTGCATGTCAAGCGATTTAGGATAAATACCCTTCGTCGGGTTCATTGTATTCATTGTGATTGAAGTTCGTTTCATTAATAAAAAAGTCGCAAATCCTGTGTGTTTTGTGTGTGAAATCTTTGTGTTATTTGTGCCTTTACTCTTTTTCTTTCCAACAAATTGGTATCAAAGCGAGGTTACAAAGAACCAGAAAAATACGGATCAACAATCATCCGTGTGTGAGAGAGAATTTTTTGTTCTCGCTGTTTTAAGCTATAACGAACCTCGTACACTATTTACATGTTAGAATGAGTAATTCCTACTTGTCCAGTTGTGACTCTCTATGTATAGAGTCTGTTCCTATTCAATAGGAGTTAGCTAAAACTAGTTTCCTTATTTGGTGTGAGGTTGAGATATTCCCTCAACCAACTTATTGTACGTCCAAGATAGATTTCCTATCTTGAGACTATTTCTTGTATAAATGTGTGTAATCTATTTTATCAATAATATAGTTTGCAGATTCACATTTTATTTTGGTATCAGAGCATCGGGTAGACCTCGGCCCTCCTGGGCTGAGGGAAACAAGAGTATATATTTCATTTGTTTTTGTCGATTGGTTTGGGTGGGATGGTGGTGAATTGCTAACCATGTCCAATCAAAGTAGTATGTTGGCTTTCATAATTGATCGGAATCTTGTGCACCAATGGGCGGGGCGCCCCATTGTTCGGCAAAGAAAGGGATTCTGAGAAGCCGCATCTCACACACGCAGCCTTCAAACCCGCTTTACAAGATGACACTGCTAAGGCAGAGGGTAGAAAAAGCATTATTAATGATGATAAGACGAGAACTGCCTCTTTTGTCAGCAAACTCAACATGCAACAAGGCCTGGAGTACCAATTCAATTATTGATATATATGTATGATTAATCGTATAGGATTTAGTATAGGTTTGCTCCATCCATTCCTTACGCCAGGAACATGGATCTAATTCCCTGAATATTATAATGGGTATCTATACATTGCTGGCCTATTCTGAAAAACATTTTTCAATCTTTTGAGTGCCGTGAATCCTCTGCGCTCCTTCTGTTGGAGATTTACATGTTGATGTGATGTAGCATTCTCGTCATTCAAAAAAAAAGAAAAAGAAAAAATTGTTTGTTTACCCGACGGGATGGTTTATTGCCATCATTCTCGTGTTCTTTGCGGCGTTTATTATTGCAGGATTTCTTGCTAGCTCTGTTATTGCTGCTCGAGCGTATTCCTTCAAAGGGAGTTTCGGGTCTTCTGGTCGCAGAGATTTAGCTGGCCGTGGATTTTTTTTTTTTGGATTTCTTATTTTGCCGAATCAGAATTCAAAAGATGTGTATCCAGCAAATTGACGCAACAAGCTCAATTGTCTTTATAGCTATTGTCCTATCTTCATCTTGGCTAGTGGAGATAAATGGCCGTCAATCATTTAGGACTAATCAATTTTTACAAAATAAAGTGAAATAATTTGTACCATATGGTCGGAGAACATATACAAA